>VNJR01001412.1:0-50828 GCA_008042585.1 Drosophila punjabiensis
GTGTCATCGGATCCAAAAATATCCTCTATGAGACATGTCCGAGCTATGCCGGAATTAAAAATAGCTTACTCGCCCGATATGGTGGCTCTATTTGAGAACGTTGAGGACGACGTAAATAATCAAGAAGCCGTTGAATAATGTAAACTAATAAATTTATTACGATTTTTGGCAAAATCACTCTTGTTTTTATTTAAACTATAGTTACGTTAAAAAATAGCAAACATGAAATCAATAAAAAAAGTGTTGCATATCCTAGGGGGCTGATGAAAACGCAGAGGTAACTTGGCAAAACTTCAAATATCTCCCAATGCGCAAAAATGTAGCAAGAAAACTTTTTTTTAATTAATTAAGAAATATTTAAGGGATTTTTTGATGTCGTCGAGAAAGGTGGCACGCGCTGGCATCGTAGTTAGAAGTCTATGTTCTGTTTAGAAATATGGAAAAAATAGGTGTCATTTCAAAAAAATTCTACAAAAATCTTAAATTTCAAATTAAATTTTCTGATGACACAAAATTATTGGCATTATATCAGATAATTGGGGAAAAATAACATTAGCTACACTACCATTATAGTTACTTAAATATTGATAGTCAAATTTGCCCTACATAATAAGTTTTTCGCACATATTTTTTTTTTTCAAAATTGTGTCAACTTTGCGCATCTCTATAAATTTCAAAAAAAATCTTTAAATTTTTCAGTTTTCACATTTAAAAAATAGAATCAATTTCCAATTAAATGGTATCATTCGTTTGGCTCATTTCAACAAGTCAAAAAGTGATTTTTGCAACGAGTTTCGGCAGAATGCCCCAGTGTGCGGCGCTGCACTCCCCAGCGGCGCCGCATTTGTTGGCTTAATAAACTTTTATTGAGAAAACGAGGGCGCAAATATCTGTATAACTGGAGAGTGCAGCTGCCAAACAAAACCATGACCGATATTAGGCAACAATAACGAGCTAGCAGCGTGGGTTTGTTGCCCGGCAAAATTCCAGACATCAGTCAGGGGCGTGGGTTGGTGATTCATATGTGATAAGCTACGAACTTCATTTTATTTGAGTATATTCATAATTTAAAATAACTTTTATTCAAAATAAGCTGCTTATTTTAAGGTAATTGTAGCTAAGCCCAAGTCCTTAAATCAACTAAAAGAAACCAATTTTATAATAAGATATTTTTAGAGCTGCCAAAAAATACATTTTATTATAAGATCAAATATATTTAAAAAATCCTTAAATGGAATATTTATTCCTGCCTGTTAATGCCTGATGAAATCAGAGCCATACCCCTTTCCCAGACCCCCCTCCAAAAAAAACTAACCCCTCTAACTACGCCTCTGTTGCCGATCCGAATATTTGTGTTGGCCCAAGCTAAGCGACGCCTGCTGCTGCTGCTGCTTTCGGCGCCGGCGGCTATCAAATTTTAATTAAAATTCAAAAACCAATAAATGCTCGGCAAGAAACAAAAAGGGGAAAAATGCTCGTTCTCTCGGCTCAAATTATTCTGAGAAAATAAACTTGCATGCGGCGGCAGCGGCGGCGGCATGCACAAAAGGATGCCACTAAAACGATCTATTAAAAATATTTCCCCTGCATATTATTCTATGCACTTTTTCGATTAAATTTATTATTTCAACCGACCTTCCTCCTGTTTGTGTCTGCCTCATAAAATAATATTTATGCAAGCTAATTGAGAAACCATAATCAATCCAGGGTTAAGCTCTATACCGGCTTGAAAATATGTTTAAAATTTCGGAAATGGGAATTGCTTTCCGGCTGCGTGGAGTTCAGAGTTCCAAAGGTAATTGTATATAACGTCACATTGTCCAATTCTCGCATGCAGTCGTAAACTTTTTGGCCAGTTCAAGGAACTATAGAGCTTTTGCCTGGTAATTAAGCACTGAACAGAAACAATGCCAGAGTATTTTCCACTCGCTTTCCCAGTTGTCTATTGTTGTTTCTGTTGCCGCTTGTTTGCCTTATAGTTCAGCTAACAATCTTGTTGCACTAAAAAGAAAAATGTATAAAAAATATGAAGAAACTCGCAAATATTCAAAGATTTTTCTTAAGCTTAAGGGAATTATTTATAAAAGGAAATGTCACGAAAAATCATAGTTATTTATGTGCAACCAAAAATATAATTTAAGAAGGCTAAGACTTTATTTTCAACTCGATTTCTTATATCCTTTTTTTCTAAGCTTTTTTATGTTTGAAAATATTTTTAATAATTATAAATTTATTGCTTAAATCCCAAGACACTATATTATTTCAAGTGCATGAACTATAGAACTGCACTACCTTCGAGTCAGCTGCTGCTGCTTCTGCTTTTACTGCTGGCATTGTTTATGTATCTTAAGGATAATGACGCGCTTCATTATGCGCCTGTGTGAGGATGCCATGGATGCTCCTGCCTGCTGGCTGTTCCCTGTTGGCGCTCCTGGCGCTTGCTTTGCTTTATGTTCGCGTGGTATTTATTTTTTATTTTTTAAGTTCGCCTTCGTCTTTTGGGTAAAAACTTTTCGACTCCTAGACGTCGCGACGTTCTCGCCGAGATAATAGAAACCCGATACGCTGTGCGCATCTAAGCTTTATCTATGGCGCTGACTCGTCGTTGTTTTGGCATTGTTCGCGTTCCAGCCCCGTCCTTTGTTTTTATTTACCCGCACCGGAGCTGGCGGCTTTTACAAGCAGTAAATTTAAGTTGATGCTGCTCCTTCCTCCGGTGGCGCTTCCTCCTCCTCCTCCGCTTGCA
The DNA here is from genome assembly GCA_008042585.1 of Drosophila punjabiensis. NCBI lineage: Eukaryota > Metazoa > Arthropoda > Insecta > Diptera > Drosophilidae > Drosophila > Drosophila punjabiensis. Next base: position 2,747 of record VNJR01001412.1, read on the forward strand.
GTGCGGTGGAAATAAAAATGTTGAATCGTCATAAATGGCTCCATAAACTACGTCAATAATGCCCATGCCCCCAATGCCTGGCCTCGACATCGCAATGTTGCCGGGTAACTTGTAAGGCAGCCGCCAAGAATGAGCATAAAAATGAGAATGAAAATGAAAATAAAAATAGTTGGCCGGCATAAACGCCTCCGTGATTTTTACATAAGAGCCCTGGAGCCGGGACTCCGGATCCGCCAACGTCCAGGCAAATCCCGGCTTTCAGCTCACAAGTCCGAGGAGTCTGCTCTTTGTTTTTTTATTGTTTGCATTGCGACGACTCCCGTCATTGCCATGGGCGCGAAATGCTAGCTAGAATTAATTAAAATGAATGAGGGGACATGTCATAAACAAAGCCAGAGTCAACTGTTGACTAAGCGACCCGGCCAACCCACCAGCAGCAGCAGCAGCAGCAGCTTGTTGGCGGAGGCGGGTCCCCAAGATAAAACCACATCAGAGGGAAAAGCGAAAAAAAAATATACACCCATCCCCGTGCCTTGCCCCAAACGAATGTTAGGAAGTGTGGCTGGAAAAAAATTGTAACGAAAAGAAAACTCCATAAATATTTCAAGTCCCTCGCTAGCGAGTGGCGAAATCTATCGATGGAGTCGAGTACCACCACGTATATGTGCGGGTGCTGTGTAAAACAAGTCATAAATTACGGCCCCGGCACTGTCAAAGTTCAGCTGACTGCGTTTTGGCCAGCCAAAGCCAAGTGCCAAAGAAATGCTGCACAGCCAGCAAATATTGCGCATACGCCGCGTTGCAGCAGCATGCCGCTGGCTGCCTGGCTGGCTTCCTACTGGCTGCCCGACAAGTGCAATGAACTCAATTTGCAGAGCCACCAAGAAAAAAAAAGCACAGAAAATACAAATTATGAGCCCAGTTTGAATTTATGGCCAGCCAGCCGATGTTTAATTAGCTAACAAATTCGCACAAAAATATCTAAAAATAAAAATAGAAGCTAAAAAAAAAACAAAAAAGAAAAGAAACGGTTGTGGGCCGCACAAATCTTTGATGTGGTTTCCACAGCCACTCCCCGTGACTATTGACATTTGAAACCGTGAGAGCTGAAAGGCTTAAAGCCGAATGGCTTTGAATGGCAGCAACGGCGTAATTAGCCAGCTTTAAGGGCACCCAGGATGGCGATACCTTTTCAAACTCCCCTGACGAAACAATTAGTGAGAGAGGTTACTTGTAGTTTGGGACTTGACTAGGACTCCAACTTGACACTCGACTCCCCGGCACACGCACTCGGCAAGCTAATTATGCTGCAAATACTTAAAAGATGACGCAGCAGAAAGCACTTAACGCCCAAAATGAGTATACGCCACGTGTACATATAGCCGTCGGATGCGTGCCCGGGCGTTTAAGCGTGTTTTTGTGTGCGTATTATTTCATAAAATATTTTCGTTGCTGCTCGGCACAAAAGATCATGCCAAGACATAAATCTCAACGTTTCAGTTGGCCAACCCAAGACGCTAACGACGACGGCAATGAGGAGTTAAGACATCGTCATCATCTGGCAGCAGAGAGCGTTGTGGGTCGAGTGTGTGTGTGTATGTGTGTGCTTGTATGTATATCGAGGGAGAAATACAAATACTTTTGGCATATTCTTATTGTCATTATTTTTGTTAGGCTGACACAGCTAATAACGCGGCGTATGATTGTTGCAAACGCAGCGTATGAGTAATCATAATGGCAAGGCACACTCAGACCCCTACTCGGGCCCGCACACACACTCGCAGGCATGTCGAATATTTGCGGCAATGCGTAAATTGCTTTTGCTGTGTGCGTACAAAACTTTAGCTAGCACCGAGCACCGAGAATACGCGTATAATGAAAAATAGCCGAAATTTTGCAGCGCTCAACTGTATGCTACGCTTTTTGTTCCTGCTTTGATTAATACTTCCATATGGCCAACTGGCAACGTATAGCTCGCCGCCGCGTTCGAGCCACATTAATAAAATATAACAATTTATGGCGGATTATTATAAAGGCAGATAACAGGCACAGCGCAGGGTGACTTTATATATATTTTTTTCGAAACGAATCTGGATTATATTTTTGGCTTCATTTGGATTAAATTATTTCAAAATGGTGGGAAAAATATGGTAAATCAAGTAATCCTTTTCTTTTTAGTTTACAAAAATTTAATAACGGTCTTAAAAATAAATTTGTATTTGAACTTTGATAACAAAAGCTTAAATATATATTTAAGGTTCTATGAACCTCTAATACCAATATATTTCTTCTAAACCGCAACTGCGGTTTAAAAGTATTATTAAGGTCTAACTATAGTTTATTACTTTATCTAAATAGTAAATTTGTAAAATTATCATTTTAAAATATAATAAAATTCTAAATACTTCTAATAGAGTTACTTTTAATTTATTCTAACTCAAACCTAATTGAAAATAAACCTTGAAATGCTCAATAAATTATTTGTTAAATTCTTGGAGTTCACTTTGCATATTCCCCTCGCTGTTGAGACAGTCAACAACTCATCTGCCCCCCTCGAAACCGAAGTTGGCAAACAGAAAATTTATGAAAAATTTACTTAAACACAGTTTTCCGTTACATTGACAAACTTTGAGCCGGCAAAAGTGCTTCAACAATGCCGGGACCGAGACACTCCAGCAGCCACAAGGCACAACAAAGGGCACAACCAACCAGAGTTAGAGTCCTACCAGGGAGCAGGAGCAGCCATAGTCAAAAAAAATGTGTACAACAATTTGTTGGCTGCCTGTGCTAACTGTGCGCGTTTGTTAGACTTCAATGCCGAAAGTGGTTGGGCTGTGCTGTGCTGATTTTATGCCGCATTTAATAATGCCAGCCCACAAAAATCACATCCGCCAATTTACAACGCCAAACCAAATCGATGCCGCATCCTCGAGAGCCCCAGGCAGGCCTACAGCCTCATCCACATCCAGGTTCAACCTTCGCAACGACATGGCGGAGTGACGTCTACTTATACGAAATATCAGCCACGAGATGCTCGAACCCAGCCGAGGAGGACAAACTTTGCTAGAAAGTTGTCGTATATTTGTTGCCTTTTTCACAATTCATTAAATTTGATTAGAGAACTTTTGCCATAAAAATTACGAAATTGTGCCGTTGACGCAGCTAGCCTTCGTCTCGGGATCAGGCCCAAGTTCTCTCTCATCCTCACCCCGCCCCTCCCCCAGTGTGTGTGTGTGGGTAAGATTTGTGTTTGTTGTGCGTGGATATGATTTCGTGCATGTGCTCCTTGGGTTTTCGGCAAAAGTTTCAACTGTCAGGTGGCAAAAGCCAATCGGCCAGCCATCGGAATTTTTCCACAATTTATAGGCCATCACCCGCCCACGGCCCCGCCCTATTTAGGGGTCGCATTATTTATTGTCCGACCCTTTTCGGTGCGGTGCGAAGGGTCAAGATGACAAAGTTTGTTCAACTCTGGCCTGCTGCTGGACGCAGACAAAATTGCTCATAATTAAATGCAAAGGCTCGTTGGCATTAAAAACGCAAAGGCATTGCCATGGCTCGGCTTTTAAGGCTGCTAAATAATTAAAGCAACTTAATGGACTCCGTCTGAGTGGGAGTTTCCTTCCTCACTTCTTCTTCCTGTTCTGTCGATCGCCAAAAACTTGCTTTTGCTGAGTGCAGCGGCAATTGAATTAAGTTGCCACTCAAAGTGAGAAGCGCACATCAATGTTTGAGACTGGTAATTGGCATTTAAACGCATCCAGCGTGCTGCGTGCTGCGTGCTCTTCAAGGTTTTGGTTGAAAGGAGCCGAGGCAAGCCGAGGAATGCAACCCCAGTGTCTACTTATTAAGCCCGGGCTTCGCTTGCCAAAAATTTCCAAATTAAACAATGCCAGCGTACACGCATCGCTCTGCATATTTCAGCGGGAATTTAGGTCCGTCCGGGCCACGGAACTGGGGAGCAAATGGAATATGCCTTTACGCTTGACCCGACCGAAACATAAACTCCAGGCGAGGCTTCCAATCCTCTCCAGGATGCCCCGGGAACCCCATCAGGAGCAGCAACAGCAACAGCAGCAGCATCAGCAGATTGAAGATTCCAGCATTCGACATAATGTTGCGGTTAAGCTAAACGACTGCATAGAACAAGCTTTTTATGCCGGTCGAGCGAGCGTTGCTTGCCACTCCCTCTGCCACTGACCTCTGGCCCTTCCCCTTACCATTTTCCCCCCTGATTTTCCCACACACACACACACACGCAGGGCCAGCTGTGTATGCATGTGGGTTGTTTCTGCGGCCAGGCACATGCGATTACTGAACTGGCTCGCTCGCTGCCATATACCACAAAAGCCATACATATGCATACCCTTAGAGTGTGTCCGGGTATCTGTCTTTCTGCTTTCCAAATCGTGTTAACTAGGCTCTCTAAGCATTATATGTCAAACTATTTCGTTCAGTCTATTTGGGCTTGTCACAGTCGTATCCTAAAAGAGTTTTGCTTGAATTGAATTCTTAACAAAAATAAAAACAAAAATGGACAAAAAATCTTCATTCCCTTTCAAATTTGAACAGCCCGATATCATCACCATCGACCTTACTGGAGACGATGAATCAGAGGAATCGAAGCGGCTTAGGGTCCCAGACTGCCGCCTCTGCTTCGACATGGCGAAGGTGCCGGTGGCCACCTTGTGTGGCCACATCTACTGCATGAGCTGCCTGACCAGAGCCCTGGATGTCTGCGCCAGCTGCCCGGTGTGCCGCCAGTCCAGCAGCTTCATTCGCCTCTACTGCTAGTTTCAAATTGAGTTTTGTTTGCTGCGTTACTTTGCATTGAGTTAATGTTAATGTGTTGTCTTCTTTGAATTAAAAATTTGTTTCGTTTCATTGTTAAAAAATTCTAATTTTTTTATTTCTAGTTAAATATCTAAAAGGGTATCCATCTGGCGCTGTTGCCCAGCTCCCACAGTGATTGCCTCCCGTGGCGTATTTAAATGAGGATTCCGTAAAATCCATTTAAAGGTCCAACCACGGCCGCTGCTGCTCCTCCTGCCGAAGCTCCTGCTTGCTCCTGGCCAAACTCCATATGAATGAACTTATTTCCGAATATTTTCTTCAACGCATTGAGTGCTTAACAGGTTCTCGTCTCCTTCGAACGGAAATAACTGCCTGGGCGCCCCATCGATTCCGGTAGGTTCTCCTCTTCCCACCCGTTCTGTCACGTCATTGCGGCTTCATCTCCATCTCCATTCCCATTCCCATTCTCATTCCCATCACAGGCATCAGCCGGCAGCTTAGGGCACATTTTTTGCCAATGAAATAAATGCATTAAAATGATGATGTGCGTATTTTTTTTCCAATTGCGAGAAAACATTCTGCAGCCGGTGGTTAATGGCTTTAAAATAAACCGAGAAATATTTGATTGCCGGTCGTCGCATATATTAATTAAAAACGTTTTGCATATCTGTCACAACTAAAAAGTTTGATGTCTAAAAAAAAAAAGAGGATATTATTATACCTTTCTTTTGTGTAAATTGGTTAAATATTTTAATTTAAACCAGGCTATCAATTGCAATTGTATTATTCGCTGCTACATTGTTACTCTAAATCAATTTTATTGATTGGTTGCACTCTCAGGTATTTGTTTTTTATATAAGTGCAATAATCCGGTGAAAGCTTGTTAGATTTTCGCATAAAAATAGTGCTTAAAAATCAAATTGATTGACTCATCGTTGAGCTAACCAAACTATCTGCATGGCTTCCTCGCGTGGCAAATCTCGTTGTCGTCGCTCCTCTGATTGATTTGATCTCCGGCCCAATTAAATGAACTCTTGATGCTCTCCCATCTTATTACTAAATCCAGCCACGCCCCCCTGGCTGCGACAATTGGCATACATATCTCAAGTGGCTCCGCACGATTTTGCCATGTCTTTGGCAGCAAATTAGCTTAGCCGCTGCTAATAGGGAATGCCATTGGCAATTGAGATTCGCATACGAAAATCGAATGAAATGGTTAATGGGTTTGTTGGATCACAAGGGCGCAGATTCAGACACAGACAAGGAATCGCTGATAATTGACAGAGAGATTTCTCGGCGGTGGCCGGGATTTGCTTTGCTTGGCATTACCCATGGACTCTGGGGTTCTCGCATTATTATTTTATTGTTTCGTCCTGCTTATGAAGTAATAATCCAGCCACGTCAACACAATTCGATTGTTGGAACACTGCGTATTCCGGACTGGGGACTGCGGACTACGGAATGCGGACTACAGACCACGGACACCGCCAGTAGTCGCCGGCCGTTCAACGAAATCAGTTAGCAAATCCACTCAAATGTGCGCCGCGCATTTCCATAGACACATTGACAGCTGCCCGCATGACGCCCGCCCGCAGCTGGATAGCTGCTCTTCGGTCTCTGGCTTTTGCTAACTGATATCTGAAACACTTAGAGAAATGTTTAAATTTATACTAAGAATAAAATAAATAACTAACCTTTGCCTGTAGCTATGAATCCTTATACTTGATGACATCGTTAATCTTTGAAAACCTAGTCTGCTTAGCAGTTTCAGTTTCCCATCTTTTTTTTTTAATTCAATTACATTTTTCTTAGTGTCCTCGAATGACAAACTAACTGCCTGCTGTATGTGCGTGTGGGCATTCCTGCTCGGCTCATATGAATAGAGTCAGCAGCGCATCGATTTCACTTCATTTGATGCCGACCAGCTCTAGCTGAGCACCCAACACCGAACACCGAGCTCCGAGCCCCGAGCACTGACTAACTGACTGCCAGGATGGCTATCTCTCTGACTGATGGGCAGACAACTCAATATAGCGAGACCACGTCGCGAGTGCCTCTGGCACAATGTTAAGAGACACATGTCCCGGTTGTTGTTTGCCGTCATGGCCAGGACGAGGCTTTGGATTTGCAATCCGCCTAAGACTGAGCCGCCACAGAAGAACCAGAAATATTTCAATACCGAATGCTTCCATTGATTTCTGCTACTGTTACGGCATTTCGCCATTTGCCTTTGCCGCTAAAGGCTGAAGGCTGAATGCTGACATTGTCAAGCGGCGAATTCGCCGAGTGCTTAATTATTTTTTGTGGTTTTGTCCTTTTCCGTTCGAAATTGCTTGAGTCAACCACACGAGTGGAGAAGAAGCGCGTCGAGCTGCTAATGAAACCCACGCGAAATTGGATTTTCATGTACATGGAGACTGAGGAGACTGACTGGCTGACATACTGACAGGCAGACAGACGGGAGTCCGTCTGGCGACCAGCAGGAACTCATTCCCCTCTCCCCACGGCTAATGGACGGGGTGTGGCCACACGTGCTTGACTAATTATGCCTAATTGAGCGCATATTTGTAATGCGAGCATATTAATTGGCCTCAACTGCTCGGGCACAAAGAGTATGAATGGCTGCTGGAGTGCACTTGAAAGTAGCTCCAAGTAACTCCTGCCCCGATTAGGGTGAATGTCCCAGCTCGACACCCACGAATTAAAAGCTGGGAGCACGTAATGCGGCTGCTAACAAGCCGGGAGTTTGGGTTCTCGCCAAAAACTATTGTGTACCCTACATTACCATGGGTCTAATTCCATATTGATGAGACCCAGCGAGTGTCCCGGGAAGGGTGTCCGTGCCATCACTTTGCGCTCGCCCCAAATTGCAACTTGTTCATTAGGGGCTAATGGAGTGGGTGCTGCTGGAACCAAAAACTGAAACTGAAACTGTAACTGAAGCTGAAGCTGCAATTGGAACTGGAACTGTAACTGTTACTGAAGCTGTAGCTGTAGCTGCAACTGCAGCGAGAATAAAATCTTTGGGATTAGATGCAATCAACAATAACAGCTGCTGGAGGCAACTACTGGCCGGGGCAACTTTCCGAGCGCTGTGTCTGTCAATTCTAATTGTCATTACGTATACGTAAAGCGAACTGGGAAGACAAACGAGTTAGCCACTGATACTGGGAAATGGGAATTGAGTGGATGCTGGACGGCGGATGGCAAATGAGAGCGAGTCGAAAGTTTTTGCGACCGAGCGAAAGAAAAATGAAAGAGCTAACAACTTGGCTGTCGATGAAGACAAATGCAAGACAGAGCGCAGCTGGTAAGGCGAACCAGAACCAGAACCAGCCAACAATATAGGGGAAAACACTGGCGTAAAACAAGACAACAAAAAACGGAGAAAGCCAAAAAAGAACTTGGGGGATTGGTAACTAGCAGTTTTTCGGGGGTAAACTTCAAAAAGCGCAAGCCCACATCAAAAAAGTAGAAGGATCCCCGCCTGTCCCCCATGGTTAGCCAAAGCCAAACAAAACACTAATGAAGGTAGTCAGCAGCTATGTCAGCGGCGAGCTGCGTTTGAAAGCCGGCAAAGCACGGAGAGAAATCATTACAGAGATTTAGATAAATACCATTTAATTGTGCTGTAAATATTATTAACCAAGATCATCAGTAACTAGAAATATGATTTAAAAATATGTCTTTTAAATACTTATGGCCTACTCTACAGACCCTCTATATTCCTAACACTAAAAGAATTCCTTCTGCTAAGATTAAAGCCAATTTCTTTAACATTTACATACTCCCAGTAGCTTAAATTTCTCCAAAGCCATATTTATGAATTAATCCGACAAATCGTATAACCTTCAACTCCCTTTTAACTGACACTTAACTCCAATTAACATAGTAAACATCTTTTAAAAATTTATGATTTTTTGTGCTTTATATTCTCAGTGTGCCACCATCACGGCTCGTCCTACAAAAAGGACCTTTTCCCATTTCGGACGCTGCCATTTTAGAGGAGAGACGACTGAAGAAGCGGAAAGCCTGAGCTCGTCGACGACATACGGCATCGATAAATTACAAAGTTAAACTAAAATTAAATTCTACGCCAAACAATGCATCTTGCTGGGGCTGCCCTGCCTGATGGTGATGGCGATGGCGATGCGATGCGATGCTGATACTTCCCCATCGCCAGCTCCAGCTCCAGCTTCAGCTTCAGAGCTTTCAGTGCCGGCGCTTTCGGCAGGATTTAAGCTGCCTGTCAGCCAAGGCTCCTGTCCGGGCTTATATATAGCATTTCCATGTTGGCGACTAATGCAACTCGGACGAGGACAAGGACGAGGACAAAGACGCAGTTTCGGAGACGACGCTCAACGGCGCCCAGTGTCTTTGCCCGATGCCATTCATTATGCCGGACATTTTTGCCGCTGCTTAGTCGCCAGTGGAAACCAATCATTGTGATACTTTCATTAAATTGCTGCCGCCGGATCGCAGCATCCCAGCATCGGAGTATCCCAGCATCGCAGTATCGCTGGAATCTCTCCCAGCATTGGCATCTTCATCGGGCGTACGCCCATCCTTATTGATTGGGAATTGAAATTTAATAAACGGCATTTGCAATGCATTCGCTTGGCTTCCATAATTCGCACACGCGGCGGAATGCAATTTAATTGGACACAATATTGTTTGGCAGCGTCGTTGTTATCTTTGTATTGCATTTGTTACCGATCGCCTGGGGCAACTTGCCCCGCCCCCCCTCAACTTTCCGCCTCTCCCCTGGTGCCCACTGTACAGCGGCAGCTTGTTATGCATGCACTGTGGGTGCCGTAAATTTGATATACTTGCCGGCGTTGTCGATAATTTAAACTAGATATGGGCGAGAGCACATGCAAGCTCGTGACTTTTGGCACAGGGTGTTGCGGGCGCGGGTGCGGGTTCGGCGTCGTGAATCCTTCTATGAAGGTGTCCTGGGGCCAAAACAAGCTTGCAGCTTGCAGCTTTGTTTTTGGGGAAGGGTTGGGTGAGTAAATGTTGCGATAGCGGTATCTAATGGCACGAGAAACCGCGGGCAGCAAACCGAATGCTTTGACTTTGTAACAACGTTTTAATTGCATTTGGATTTTGGGCTTAATTAAAAGCATTCGAAAGGCATTTGCAACAGGGGAATATTTACCATAACAACCGGTAAGCTTTGCATTAAATTAATTCTCCTTATAGAATCCTTACCTTAACTCAAATCTTCTTGAGACTTTATGTTGCTTTATGTTGCAGGCAATGATTACCTGTCCACTGACCTTCCTTATCGTTATCCGGCATCATTTAACATTTTCGAGCATTTTCGAGCTGCTACCTGCCGAGCAGCTGAGCTACGGGGAGAGCCCAAAGCTTCAAGGAAGCAAGGAGACACACTCTCAACAAGCCAAGCCCTGCCCGTATCCTTCACGCTGCGGTGCCTTGCATTAGCGCGCTGCTGTGACACCCTCCCTGCTTCTGCTGCTGCTGCTGCTGCTGCAGGCCAAGTAGCAAGGAAGCAGCAGCTACTGCAAATTGCAGTTGTATAATACAACGAGTACAACAAAAATAATAAAAAGCCGCGCAAATTTATGTGCTGTAAGTGACACTACAAGGCCGCTGTGGCAGTTGCAGTCGCAGATTCTCGCGCGCCACTCGAAGGCGAGCTGCTCCTCGCTTGACACTCGCCGTCTAACCTTTTGCCAGCCACAGCGTTTTGCGGAGTCCTTGAAGTTTTCTATTTTTTTTATATTTTTTTTTTTACATACATATATATATATATATAGTTTTTTTCCAGCCACCCGCTTCTGCTGCTAGTGCTGCTGGTCCTGTGTTTTTCTGGCCCTCTCGACTCGCGGGCCACAATTTGTGTTGACATCATCAGATTAAAAATTTTGGGCGCAAGACACAGGCAACAAAATGATTTCTTGGCGGTCGTCGCACCAGGGAAAAAATTGTACAGTATTATCCCTGTTTTTATTTTATTTTTTTTTTAATAGTAAAACCATAAATCATAGTGTCTGCATCAAAATTTATAGCACTTAGAAATATGCTTCCACTATTTGTTATACATTATGACATTACATTTAAAAGTATATTAGAAAAATATATAGAAGGGTCTTAAATATATTACCAGATTTATTTGGTTTAAAATTCAATTAATATTTTATACAATTATTTTTTTCGAGTGCATTGTTGTTGCCTTTTCTGGTTACCACGCCTCTGAGCTGCTCTTGGCCTGGCATTTAACTCGTTTCACTTCATAAATTCGCTTTTACGTAATAAGTTCATCCTAGCCGGGCATCCTGTGTGCGCTCTCTCTTTTTTTTCCCACCCAGTTTTTGCCCAGTTTTCCCCAGTTTTTCCTCGTTTTCGTCATGTGTGTGCGCTTTGCTTCCGCTGGCGCTGCCGCGAATGCCGCGCACTTTGCATTTCGCGGCTGGTTGACTGACTTGAACTCGGAGGAGCAGCGCAGGGAGCAGGAGGAGGCTGAGCAGGTCGGCTGCGACAGCGGGTTTCAGCATGGGTTGGCTTCCATTCTTTATTTGAGTTATCATGACACATTTCGCTGGATTCAGTCATTTCTTTTGCCAGTGCTAGGCGTCTTTGGCGCATGGCTGTCACAGCGACATGGCGCCCAAGCGATGGCTCTTTGTATCTGTGCCTACCTTAACAACTAACCCAAGGACACTGAGGGAAACTGGAGAAAAAAAAGAAATCTAGAAATAAGGTGGACGATGTGAAAAGATCTACCATCTTTCTTCCTTATTTTCTAAATTTTCTAACTAAATCGCTTTAAGCGTGTAGTGTTCTGTTTGAGTCATAGTTAAGAGACCCATAACTCTTTTATAGGATTTATAATTCTTTTCTCTCTGTGCAGCAGCCTCAACCAAACCCAGAATAACCTTCCCTTTTGAAAGCCCAACTCTGTTTTTGCGCTGCTTGGTTGCCCTGCCATTTTAAAGCAATTTTCAAACAAATTTACTGTCATTAACTTAGACAGTTGATGAAATTTATGTCAGACATATCAACATCATGGTGACTCCTCTGCCACCCTACCACCCCCTTGCCCTTTGTGTGGGTGTGCGTGTGTCTGGGTGTGGGTGTGTGTGTGGAGGATGTATAAGTCTGTGCTGCACAGCTCACAACTTGAGTTTGAGTGAATGACTTCAAAAGCAAAAAGACATTAAAATTTTGTTTACACAAACTCAACGAATCCAATTTAATTCAATTCATCTGTGTGCGGGGATGCTCGTGTGTGTGTGTAAGTGTGTGGGTGAGTGTAGGGGTGTGTGTATGTGTGTGTGCGTGTTTGTGGCATGCAATGTTGAAGACCAAAAACAACAACAAATCGTTTACCACAGTTCAGTGCCTCTTGCCTTATATCATAAAATGCTCTCACCCTCCTCGCTCCCTCGCTCTCGCTCTGGCACTGTCTCTTGGCCCCATTACGTCGCTTACAGCATGTCCTCATACCCGACGCTCCTCACACAGGACAATCGATCAATTTGACTGCAGTAATTTGTGGGCAAAGGCGCAAAGTGTGCGCCAGCTGTCATGCAACGTTCGAGGAGGAACAACAACAACAGCCACGGATGGCGACAACTTCCTCAGAACTACAGGCGATAAAGCGGAGTATTGGCATGTTCGCCTGCACTACGTGGGGGTATTTTTTCCAATAAAAACGAACTTAACATACCCTAGGGATCATAACAACAACAGAGCTATAAAATGCATAATTATAAAGATATAAATTTGAGTAAACATTGGGAGTAAAGCATAAAATGTATCTAAGCTCTTTATAAAATGAATCTTTACAGGATTTTAATATGAGAAATATGTTTTATAAAATAATAAGAAATTAAACAAATATTGCAAAATAAATCTATGCTATAAATAAAGTATAAATGATGGGATTAAAAGTGTTTAGATATTCATTTAAGAAAGCTCTAATTATAAATTAAATTCCCCATTTAAACTCTAAATATCTTTCTGAAAAAAAACTATTGAAAAAATAACGATTTTAAAATGATTTTTAAGATAATCATTTCTGAAAAAATATATAAAAGTAAGCTCCTTCATTTCTATAGCCCGTTAGTTTGAGTATCCACTTTATCAGGGCAAATCGTGTGCAAATTTTAATTTAACGAGCGCCGAATCAACTGTGGCTGTTGGTTTGTGTGGTTATCAGGGTATGGGCCCAGTCATAAACATTCCGCCGACGACGATGATGATGATCTGAGTGTGTTGTCAGGACGATGTTTGTCTTATCTGTTTGCCGGGGACTCTGTGCAAATGAAGTGGCAGTTATTTCTCACGCAACTCGGCCGCAGCGTGTAAATAAAAATGGCCTATAAATGGCTTTAGTTCGACATACGGCACGCGGGTGTATTTTTTTTATGCTCCTGCTCCATGAGTCCTTTCTTGCCACTCCATTCCACCCATTTCCATTCTCATCAGGATCGTTTGTCGATGCTGGATGACAGTGTCAGGAGCAGGAGCAGAAGCAGAAGCAGGAATGCCTGTTGTTAATCCCGCATTGTTTGCTTTATAAATGCGTTAATTTTATGACAAGTTCATTTTATTGGCTTTCGCTGTTTGCTATCGTCATGTTTTCGCATTGGTTTCCCCCATAAAACCGAGAGACAAGTGTCAGATAAAAAAAAAAACAAAGCAACTCACTCAGTTTGATCGCCTGTTAATTGCTTGTCTTAATTGTCCTGCGACTTTCAGCTGGAGTTGGAGTTCGATTCGCTTGAACAGGATGTAGAACTTGGGACAAAGGAAACGCCTTCCTTTTAATCCAATTTTCTCTCGCTGGAATTTTCTGTTCTCTTTTGCTCTCCGCTGCTTCCATGGCAGTCAATTTTAATTGATAACTAGAGCCAGCATTTAATTAATAATACTTTAATAAAGTGCTGTTTTGTGCAGCTCACTTGCTCTCGGTAATAAGCGGGTCCTTGCAACCAGGGATACATCAATCTGTTGTAAGTGTTTGGAGTTCCCTGCCCTATTAATTTGGGCTTAAATATTATCCTCTGGTGGATTGGCTGCCTTCGTGCATCCCTGGCGTTGGCAATAAACTTTTAATTAACTGGCAGCCAAAGAAGCCGGTGAGCTAAGCTCCCCTCTACATTTTTTCTTGACTGAGTTTTCTTTACCTTTTCTTCCTTCAATTCAGTTTTAATGCAGTTTTTATTAAATGCAAAAAAATATAAAGGAGAACTTGCTGACGCTTTATCTCAACTGAACCTTTCGATCGTGATGTCCGGATGCCGCGTTCATTATTAACCCAGCGTCTTTTAATTGGTTTACGCTCAAGCATCCACTGTCTGCCGTTTGCATCAGCAGAGTCTGGAACTTGAGTTGTTATAATCCCAACCCAACCAGCAGACTTACAAATGAAGTGGCGGCAAACTCGGGACATGTGCCCGGAGTTTATGACAATCGGCGGAGAGCGACAGCGACACCTGTTCCCCGGCAAACCTCGATGTACTCTCGTCCTGTGTCGTCTGTTGTATGTCCTGTTTCTATATGGCTGGTCCGACCGACTATCAGTCGTTTCGCTGCACAACTGCGCAGTCAATCATGCATGTGATGTAGCCGCCAGGCAGCAGCAGCAGCCGAAGCCGGAGCTGGAGCTCCTCCTGCTGCGACTTTGACTGAGTTGGTGGTGTCTGGAAATAAGCTCGTTAGGTTCCTTGTATTGGCTTTGTTGCTGCCGGAGCGCCCCAAGAAGAGTCGCAGCTGAAACAGCAAAATATGTGCACTCGGAGATGTGTGCTCTGCTCGAGCGACTGCCTCCAGGCTGGCTGGGCAAACTGCATAAATGTCAGCTTGTTTCCACTTATCGCACACTCTCGTTTTCTTTTTTTTCTCTCTCTCTCTCTTTTTTAAAGCCACTGCGGCGGGCACTCAAGCGTATTGTCATAAAGGGGAGGAGTCCTGGGTCGTCCTTGGAAGTCGGGAAGCTGCAGCTTTAAGGCCGCCATAGAAACGACCCCGCCTCAGTGTCAACTTAATAAGGTTGAAAATGCCCGGCAGTAAGTCAATATTGCTTTGGCCACGGCTCTGTCTCGCTTGGACGGCTCCCCTGTTAGCGTTTTAAAAATGACTGCCACGGCTGCCCCGGCTTGAATTATTTTCCATTTGACAGCGTTTATTTGACATGTGAGACTGCGGTATACAATAAAAAATAAGATAGGTGGGAATTATATCTAAGGAGGGTTCTGACTTTGAGATACTCCTTAATTATAGTTCAAGAGAATTCGTTCAAAATTCTGTAAGTAAAAAGTTATTGCTATCTAAAATTAAGAAATGGTAAAGTTAAAAGACCGCGAGATAAATGTGTAAGTTGGATTATTAATTATTACAAATACCACCGATTTAATCACTTTCAAAGCGGCTAAAAGCCTTCTGCTTTGAATACTATTTCTTATGACTTTTTCCATACTTACCATCCACAAGTATACCCTCAATATCTCCGCTTAATGGGTATAAAAACCAGAATAAGCGTTGAATCCGAGCTGGCTCGCACACCTTGAATACGTGTGACGTCGTCAGGAGGAAGCGTTGAGTTGCTGCCAGTATGATAGATGCTGCTTCGCCCAGTCCTGGCTGCGCTCTTATTTATTTATTTATCCCGTATGAGAGTGTGTCCCGTGTGTCCCTGTATCTGTGCATCTGTGTTTTTTCCGGCAAACGCACTGACACAGACTCAACTCTCAACTGTCCGGTCCGGTCCTGGCTGCAGCAGGGCACTGGACTCGTGCTCGTCCTCGTGCTCGTACTCTCATTGCCGGCGCCTGTCATCAATCTTCCTTAATAGATGTTCACACAATTGAATTATTACATGTGTCCAAGTGCCAGGCTATCGACTCGGCTCCGTCTGTCGTGATGAAGCAGACGCTTTTTCCTTTCCTCTCCCGGTGTTTGCATACGTGAAGCCATTAATGTCGTTAAAATGGCAAAGCTTAAAGTATGAAACAGTGAGAAAGCTTAAAATTCCGCACTTAACCCGCACCTTTAAGCATAAATTCCGTGCTGCTGCAGGGAGCCAACAGTGCGTATGGTAATTTTTTTGCGCTGACATTGCATCAAGATCTCGTCGTGCTTTTAATAAAGTAAACGCAAGGCTGCCGCCAACTTTTAAGTGAGCTGCATTAAAAGTTAGCCAACTTGTCAACGGCTTGGCTAGCCCCCTCCCCCCTAGCACCCCCTGTGACATTCTTCTTCTGCTTTTCCGTCACTTGCCGCTCAAGTGCAAGCTGATTACTTGGCCCAAAGTTCGCGGACTTGGCCCGAAAAGCAACCAAACAAAAAAACAAAAACACAGCCCAGAAATGAAGATGAGCAGGGAGACAGGACCGCAAATTTAATAAGCCACGCCTTGTATGGCATTTAAAAGATAAACAAATTGTTTTTCCCCCCGAGAGAATACCAATTCAGACACGGGTTTTTGTTTGTCAACGTTTTCGCGGTTGATACAATTGCCAGGCGCCGAGGACTTCGTTATCTTATTTATTGTTAAAAGATGGTACTTTATCGCAATTAAGCCCGAAAATGCATTCATTATGCGTGGAAAATAAATGCCGATGGAACAAGGGGGCGTGGAGGAAACTCGAAACTGGAAACAATGCTCGCTTAATACCAGTACTTTTTGTGTATTTAATTTAAAATTAAAGCACTCGCTTCCCGATTTAATATCAATAATGCAATAAATCGTGTTGGACCGAAACGTCAGTTTAATAACACCGAAAGAAATTTTGTTTAAGATGTGGAAGGAATAAAAATTAATTATTGTAAATGAGAAAGATAAAATAAATTTCATTTATTGCAATATAAAATTTATTTTTTGTTTATTTAAAAAAAGATAATATATATTTTTATTCAAATACTGATTGTAGACAATTTTTGTTTAATTGTTTAGTCGAAGTTTAAGGCTTTAACTTAATATTTATTAAGATGTAACAAATTATTCTGTAGAATCGATGTGCATGTGTAATTTTTCCTGTAATGAGACTAAGGTCATAATGATTACAGTTTCCTTTCAAAAATTATAATTAAACAATTTAGTTTCAGCATATTTCTTCATACTTGCAAGCTAATTTTCCATTTATAATTGAACAGCTAAGGTTTTTCACTTAAAATTCATATTTTTTCTAGTGTGCAAACACTTTGAGGCAGCGATCCCATACATCAATTCGTGGCATATTTGAAATGCAAATGCCTTGGCAGTAGACTCTGCTCGGTGCTACCGTGGATATATATATATGTATAAATATGCGTGTGAACCAATAAATCAAGGTATGAAAACTCTTAAAAGCATTTTCAGGTATTAACCGCAACCATGGCCCAGAGCTCGGCTGCCTGGAATTGGGAGCATTTTGGAGTGCGGCTTGGCGCTTTTAAAGTCAAAACCTTGCGACAAATGCGCTTAGTGCTTAGCGGAGCAAAAGAAAGCGCCGCTGGCGGGGATGTGGGATCTCTGGGATCTGGCAGGGAGGGTGGAGCGGAGCGGATAGAGCCACGGGTGGAGAGGCTGGAGCGGACGTGGACGCGGACGCGGACGCGGACGCAGCACTGAACCCGCGGCTCATTATAAATTTGCCAGTTTTGCACGTTTCCGTTGTGCGCGCCAAAAAATGTCACAAAAGTTTCCTTCGCCTCTTCGTTTCTCTCTCTGTCTCTCTCGGTGTGGCAGTCCTGCGTTTGTATCTCTTTTTATGCTCCTTGGGCTAAATGTCAGCTTTTGTCTTGGCGCACACGCCAAAAAGTATGCTGAAACAATGTCAAGCATAATTTGCATACAATTTTTGCCTCTTTTTTGCCTTTTTTTTCCAGCCTTTCCGTAGATGTTCCCCATGTTTTGTTGGTGGTGGCGCCGCCTTTACTTTTGCTGGTGGTCATTATGTTTGTCGGTCGTGTCAGGCACGCACAGACACTCACTCACGCCAGCTCACAATGCTCTTTTGACACTAATTTAATTTACGTCACTCGACGGACCGCCACTCGCAATCTGCTCTAAATGCCATGAAATTGAGTTCGGGCGAAATAAAAGTGCGATTCAATTGACGGAGGCGGACTCTAACCAAATAAGGGATTTATGGAATCACTTACGCGGCGGGGACAATAAATATATAAAGTTATATTTCTGCCTAATATATTAAAGTTAGAATGATATTTAAAACCAACGAAAAAATAAAGATATAAAGGATAAGACTAAGGATATAGTAAGGTGGCCTTTTGTTTGTTTTATGTATTACATCCATACTAAGGGACCATGACTGCATGATATATTAATGCCTAATTTCATAGTTTTTATGAGCTGAACATTTCAAAAAAACTTTTCCACAACTTTGGTTATGTTATCTTTCTAAAACTTTATATTCTACCTTGCTAATAATCTATCCTGATCTGCCTTTTCTAATACCATATTTAAAAGAAAATATTATGTTTAATTACCTTGCAAGAATCTTGAGGTAAATCCCAAGCAATTTGAGAAATTCCAGAAATAATAGGGCAGGAAATCACAGGCATAATTTTCTATGAAAATGAAAGACAATCAGGGGAAATATTTTAAATTTTACCAACAGCAGGGATCTATGAAATTCCCAGAATAAATCCATTAAACAGCTTATACATCCACCCACTCTTAGTGACTCATAAAACATATACACTCGGGCGACACTATCAGCTTTAATTACTTCACATGTCCCGAAAAATCTCAAAGTGCTTATATGCAACTCTGCAGGCTATTTGTCACACAAAGTATAACATTTAACAGCTGGCCAATAAATTAAACGTTCTCCTCTCGGCGAACGTTTTGGGGCTTGCAACACTTTTGCAAATTAACAGGAACCGCCTGCCTGCAATCAAACCCCGATTCGCCTAATTGTAATTAATTATGCAGTGCATGCGGAACACCTGGCGGGGCCACGCCCATCCGCCTGCCGATACCTCTGACCCCACGCCCCATTCCGTAGCATTTATTTAAGCGACATGTACAACTTGAAACATATAACGATATGATGGCCACTTCCGCTCATTAAGCAATCGAAAAATTTACACGCGGCCATAATTTATATTCGTGTTATGTAATTGTAGCACAGCCACCGCACCCGCACCCATACCCGCATCTGGGCTGTGGCTTTGCGGATTTCGGGGGCGTGTCCTCATTGCATAATGGGTTGAAAAACTGAGGCTATAATATTGTTTGCCGTTCCGCCCCTCTCAGAAACTTTGATTGATTGCCCAGGAGACAATTGCCAAACATCCTCCAAACCCCTCAAGCTCGCCAGCATTTTGATTGTGTGTTTGAGGTGGCCAAAATTCGGGCATTCTTCTGATTGCATTTGCATAAGCGGCGACCTGATCCGAGTTCCTGGCAAAATATTTCATTTAATTTTCAAGTTTAACCCAAACTCAGCTCAACTTGAGAAATCTTTGGCCAAATTGTTGGCCAATGGCCGCCAGCACCAAAGAACCTGGCAGAGCACTAGGAGGAGGAGGTGAAAAAACAAAAGCAAAACTATTCCAAGCCAAAGCAAAAGCACAAAAGAACTGCAGGCGACGCACAAGCCAAAGTAAACAAGGCTGCAGCTCCTCCGAACCGAAGGATCTGCTTGTAGGTGGACCAGGGGTAAGGTTAGGAGGTGCATCAGGACGAGAAGGAGGAGGAAAAGGAAACAGGAGGAGCAAGAACTGTTTGCATTATTGATGGCCTGGATTATCTTTGAGCAGAGTGGTCCTACGGAGGAGTATTGACGAGAGTACGTTGACAACTATATGGGATGTGCCATGCACCTTAAGAAAAACGACATTACTAGATCGAATTAGACTTTAATTAGTATTAAACATAAGAATCTTTAAACTGCAATATACCTTAAATACCTATTAAAATCTTCTTAAGTAAGATTACCGGCAAGGAAATATAGTTTACTAATTTGAGAGTTTTGTGTCTGTGTCTGAGCGTTATATCAAGGACTTTCTATAATAACACAAAATTATAGAACTATTGTAGGTTATATTAATCTTTCATAATTCAGATTAAATAATAATTGCACACTTGCCTTTAAATATCATTAAATTCTCTTGATTTTCTTGCTACAAATTGAATATATCCCAAGGCAATCTGCTCATAGTTTGATCTCTTTTTCCCCCAGTGCATGACAGGACGTTCGAGTGCGACCATCTGACCGTGTGTGAGTGAGCAGTGCAGCTGGCTTCAAGGATATTTGCAATTTAATTAATTTAGAAGTGTTTGTTCTATCAAGTGTTGATTGTGTCACTTGTTTGTGGCAGTTACGAGCGTGCCATTTGAAAAGGGATTGGGTTGGATAGCAAGACAATGCACCAAATCCAGATCGATAAGCCGCACGAATGCCCAGAGCCGTTGCAGGCCGAAGGTCCTGACCAAGTTCCTGGTCATCCCTCTCGTTCGGATGACATGGCCAGGGAATGCTTTTTATCTTAATCTCCTGCAAATAGACATTAAATGCTATTTCTTTAGATTTATTCAAAGGGCAACAACAAGAACTTAGTGGCAGTGGCAGTGGCAGTAGCAGGAGCAATAAGGACAATAAGAAGAGGCATTGCAGCAGATTGGCACGAGCGGGCAGCCAAGTGGCAATTTGTGGCTTTGCACGGCAAACCGACATCATCAGCGATGGATAGAACAAAAGCCAGACACAGACAGCACCAGGACCAGCACCAGCACCGGGCAATCCGGCAATCCGGACGGAATCCTCCGCACTTGTCCCCGGGGCATTGCATGTTTCAAGCAAATTTATTACAAGCAACAGCCGAAGCTAAAGCTTCTGCAGCTGAAGCAGAACCAAACCCAGGAGCAGCGCAGAGGCACAAGCAGGAGCAGGAGCAAAGGAGCTGCCTCGCAGGCGACTCCGTCCGGTTCAGTGGCAGTTGTCTGGGCCATCAGCACTTGGCCAGCTACGTGTCGCCTTCTATTGAGTGTGAATCCTTGGGGGAGGTCGCAGACCCCACTCGCTCCCTGCTCCTCCTCCTCCTGCCAGTATGTGGTTGTGCCATGGGTGGCTGATGACCTTAGGCCAACAGCTATCGACAAGCGTCTTGGACTGTTGACTGTGTCTTCTCTCCGACTCTTTTGCCACTTATAAATTCTGGCAGATACATGGCCCGAACACTTGTTACATCAATTAGAAGGCCACAGAGTGGCAAAATGTGTGGGCCATGGCCGGAATGTGAAAAGAGATTGTCACGGCTGCTGCCCCATTAAGGTGTCCGACGAACTTGCAATGCCAAAGAGAGCTCTGAAGGGGCGTGACAATTGCGGAGGGAGCATTCTTAATGATTAGTTGTGGGGGGCAAACAAAGGATAATGGTGACATAAGGAAAAGTGTCTGGAAGAAATGATATTTGTCTGCTGATTAACATTAAGGTATATCAGTATTATCTTGTGAATATATACATTTTCATGATAAATAATAATCTCTAGTTTCTCAGCTTCATTTTACAGTGCTTGAAAGTCAATAAACATTAATGTAAACATTAATAACCCAATAAACAAACTGTAACTGTAAGAAATTGTAGTTTTTTGAAATTTTTAAGCCACTCTTAATGTTGCTTCAATCTAAAATAGTTCCATTTATGCATACTTACTTCCCTTCATCAGCGTAGGAATTATTCCAGAAAAGCCTGAAAATTGAGTTAATTAACCCAAGAGTGCTGGCCTATATAGACTCCGCCTGCTTTGCCTGTGTAAATTGCTTTAAACTGTGAATTTAACTGCGCTAAAATAATACCGCCACTCACACACACACACACACACACACATGAAACCCGAGCACACACACGCACACACAGACAGAGAGCCACGTCCTGGCCAAGGCTTAATTGAATCATACTCGACTTGAAGCACAAAACCAAATGGCATTTGTGTCTGCATTTGGAGGGGCGGAATGCGGGTTTAAGCGAAGTAAAATCTGTTCATAATTGAAATTATTTTGGGAAATTATTCGGCTTTTCAAGTATGCTGTGTGCGAGTGTGTGTGTCTGTGTGTCATTCGGTGGCCCGCCCCGGTTTCCCATATAAATTGGAGCAGTTTAGCCATTCATTAATTATTAAAAACTACATGTATGCGATATAAAGGTAAGTAGCTAAGCAAATTGCTTGTGAATAGCGGGGTCAACGCTTTCGTATATTTAAATTTAAAAATAATTTATAATGCTATATTTTGTTGGACAAATTGGTAAATTAACAGGGAGAACATAATTGAATGGAAGTGTGTGGCCGTAAAAAATTGCTGAAAATAAACATCGAAATCAATTAAATGGTTGGCAAATAAATAATGTGAATTAAGCTTAACGCACGGAAATTATTTAAGTTTGTACGGGAACAAAAAAACACGCAGCTAATACGCTTAAATTATGAAATTAGCAAACGTTTTTAATTAAAATATTGCTGCCATGGCTGGGCATGTCAATAAATATATATTTATGCCGTGCTGTGTGCCCCGCATATTGATTTGTGGCATGCCCCGCCGGTGGCCAGAAAGCTACAGGCCGAAATCAATGCAATCCAACTGCAAATTAACTAATTTCCAATTTATATGTACCCAACATTTTACGGCAATTGCCGTAATTATGCCGAGAAATTAGCAAACAGCAACAACAACGAGGGCACACACGAACCTGCAGGCAGCAGGCAGGCAGGCAGGCTTCCCATGGCTTTCCATGGCTTCTCCTGGCTTCCCCTGACTTCAACCAGTTTTAAAACAATTTGGCAAGTCGAGCATGACGCTTAAAGCCAAATTGTACGCCATCAACTCCGGGCAAAGCCATTAAAATTTCGACTAATTAAATAAGCAACAAACTTCAAGTCCTCTCCGGCAATCAATCAAGGCTTTTGTCTGTCGTGAAGCTCATTTGCCGCTTTGATCGGCCCCAACAACCCGCCTTTGTAGGGAAAGGATTTGGGGTTTTGCCACAGTGAATTCCCACCAGTCGGCGCAAAGCAAATATTTATGCTCATTAAGGTTAAGCTTTAAGGTTGGAAATTTAATATTATTCTGCAGCAGAGCACAAAGCGCTTCAATTAATGCAACATTCGCCTAATTTGTTTATTGTTTTACCCCGACAAGCTCCCCATCTTGGCCATCTGGGGCGTCCTCTGGGTTATACGGTCTTCCTCTGGCAGTCACAGGTCAGCACCGCTAATCCCTCCAATTAGCGATCGAACGTCACTCGGATCAGCTTGACATGCTGCAGAAATTGAATTCAATTCGCGCTGTCACTGCGACTCGTTTGTAGTTAAACCAAACTGAAAATTGAGTGGCCTGACCCGCAATGAACCGGCGACCGCCGCTGTGCTCATTGTTTGCCGTCCAGTTTGTTGGGGCAAATAGGAGGGGTGCCAGCTTGCAACTTGCTGCAAATGAATATTTAAATCGAATGTATGCAAATGTGATGCTCTGGTCGGGCTTTAAACGAAAGAGAAATATCTGAAGCCAGGGAAACGGGAGCTGTAAACAATATCTATATATATGCACAGGGA
The DNA here is from genome assembly GCA_008042585.1 of Drosophila punjabiensis. Lineage (NCBI taxonomy): Eukaryota > Metazoa > Arthropoda > Insecta > Diptera > Drosophilidae > Drosophila > Drosophila punjabiensis. Next base: position 26,073 of record VNJR01001412.1, read on the forward strand.
AAATGTATTAAAACGATAGTGAAAAGAATATATTTTATAAAAGTAAAATACTATATTATGTTTCTGAGATATTTCCTGATAGATATTTTCTTTCCGTGCATATAAAATAAAATGCTCTGCATGTCGTCGCGTGGCAAAAGTTTTTAAAGCAACAAATAAACAAATTACGAGCAGCAGCACAAGTGTAATAAATAAACGCAACTGACAAAAACTGCACAAATGGCTGTCATTAGAGGTAAGATGGTGGTGGGGGCGTGGCGAACGCCCTAATAGCAACCAGGTGCGCCATAATTGCCCAACGTTTTGCCAGGATGTGCGCGCAACAAAAACACTCTCTCTCTCACATACACACACATCGTGGGTCCTTGTTGGAGCAGCGAAATATCAGCGAAAAGCGAGCTTAGCAGCTTAAAATAATTTATGATCCTTAAAGTAAGTAAACGGCTAAATGCCGGCATATGGCAGGTCGGCAATCGAAGGGCCGCACGGCACGCACGGAAGTCAAGTATGTAATGTTAATGTCTGGTCAGCTGGAAAAACAAAGTAAATTAATTGTAGGTTCAAAGAACAGAGGCCAGGCGAGGCCAGACCAGACCAGGCCAACGAGCCAAGCTAAGCCCACTGTCCGCAAGTCCTGAGTCCTTGGTCCTTACTGCTTGCTGCTTGCTCTTTCCTCCTTCCATCCTTCCGTCATTGCTGATTATCGAGTGCGGCGCGGTCACCGAAGACTTCCTGCTACGTCCTTGGTATTGGTTTTTCAGCAAAGTGCAGCCAAGCGAAACCAATTTCCTACACACACACACACACACATCGTAGTTGTCCTCTGCCACCTCGCGACTGTGTGTGCGAGTGTATTTGTTTATGTGTGTGCGTTTAAGCGGTCTTCCTGTTGCAGCCAGGACGCCCGTGGAGAGCGGAGGAGAGACACCCAGGGGTTGAGGTGAGGTTGACAAAGCGCGTGTTGATGCGCGTGTCAAACTTGCACTGCCTGGCGGAAGTGTTGCCAACTCTGGCAGGCTAAAGAGAAGGGCGAGGCGGAGGAAGTGGTGGTGGTGGTGGGCAGGGAATTGACCAGACCACCAGGCATAACAACCGAGAACTAAACGGTTGTTGGTTACGACCAAAAGATATCCCTTGGTAGAGGTATAAAATATATATAACATACTTTAGGTCTAACATTTGTCTTGATAATTTGATTGCTATTAAAATATTATTTGAAATATAGTGAAAAAACATATAGTTTTAAAGTCAGACATCCCCAAAATTTACCCAGTACAGGGTACAACAAAAGCTTACTCTGCTGGACACGTAATATATCAATGCACCTCGGTCCTGTGACCGCTTGAAATATGGCTGGTTGGGTCTCTGGCTCGTTGGTTGTTTACTTATGCAAAGTACAAACAGGAGAAAACTTTGCTTGAAAACTTGGGCACACATTAGGCAGAAACACTTATTTGCTTAGGCAGCTTACACAGCAGGAGAACTTTGGGGAAAGTGAGCTGAATATGAGCTTACTTCAACTCCCAGCGATTGGGTTCCCCCTCTCTTTCTCCCCTGTACAATGGATATTTAGTTTACAGGATTCCCATATGCCAAAGCAATTCTTGAAATTCCTATCGGACTTAAAGTTCGATTCAATTTTTTACTGTTTGCCCACGCCCTGCGGCCAGGTCACAGGCCCCCCAAACGTATGTGGGTCCCCCGCCTGGAGACCCCCCAAAAAAAATATACAAAAAAATTCACAAAAAAAAGAGAGGAAAATAAAATCATTTGTTGACAATTTGTTTAGCTGCTGTTGCCACTACAAATTCTTCGGTTTTTTCCCTCATCTTGCTGCTAGCGGCTGCCTTGCAAGTTGTTTGGCCAAATTATTTGGTATGCAAAACACTTTCGGCAAATATTGATTTTGGAAATTTGTTTTAAAAACAAAACGACAAGAGGAAAAGGAACAGGTCCCGTGAATGGGAATGGCATGGCAATGGGGGTCGCCGGAGACAGAGTCTCGGAGTGGGAACGAGGGCGAACGCGACATTGTAGCAGGCGACGTAGCATTAGGCGACACTAAAAGTCGTGGCATAGTTTCTGGCTACCCGCTCCGCGGTCCTGGTTCTTCGCTCCTCACTCCTCACTCCTTGGTCCTGGTTCTTCGCTCCTCACTCCTCACTCTTTGGTCCTTGCTCTCCTCACAGCAAAAGTCACACACACACTGACGTCATAAAGAGCCCGCCTGCATTTGTATGCATGAACATCGACTGCAATGTCTTCGCCGGCACGTGATGTGTGGCACATGCCGCTGCCATCGCCATTGCCAGATCCTCGCCACTTCCGCTGCTGTAACCAGCGAAAGGCAGCCTTTAAATTAGCTTTAAAATGCCCAAACCACTCCGCCTCGTATTTCTGTGCGGGCTCTCTGGCTCGCCTTTCACTGGCTGCAGATTGCATTTTTGGGGCCACATTTAATTAGCTCTCGGCTAGCTATATGGCAACATGGCTGTGCGTTGGAGAGTCGCCGCAAGTGCAACAACCCGAAAATTTGCATAAATAAAAGCAGCGGAACACTGCGGGAAAGTATTTGTGAGGCTCAGGAGAAGTTTTAAGTGGGATTAGAGGCTTTAAAATAAAATTAAATATATTAAGTTAGATTTAAATAAAATGGGACAAGCACTTGTGACAGGATCAGAATCTTATAATTTATAACATGGAAAGAACTTAAATCTTAGTGAAAAGGTATAAAAACCAATCCATTTAAATTACAAATTAAAGCTTTAATCCAATTAAAAACAAAGACCTTTCTATTATAAATAACATTTTTTAGTCTAACAAAAATGTGGAATGTAAATGTTTTTAACTAAAAAAAAGGTTTTTCTAAATTTAAGGCTTTTGGAAATTATATTAGTTGACCAGAAACTAAGTCTAAATTTTTCCTAAAACACTCCAACTCGAACCTATTTTTCTTAGTGCATTACAGCAGCCGTAGCCGGCGACTTTATGAATGTCCTGAATACCGCGAATGTCTGTTTGAATGGAGCCCACAGTCAAAGCAGACAGCCGACTGCGTCCTGGAGGCAGGTCCTGCCCACCGCCGACTTCGTGTAAATGCAAAGTTTTTCGATTTAAGTTCATAATTAAAATTGAATTCGCGCTGGCTCTTGCACTGCGTTTTGCACACATGCATGCAGCGAGCGAAAGTTTAATTAAGTTTAAATTTTGCATGTACCCGCGCACTCGTATTAATTTGCCGGCGAAGGTCACGAATTTCGCTTTCAGCCAAAATATAAAAAAAGAAGGGAAGCTGCAAGGCAAGAGCTTAGTTGAGGCGAGAAAGCCGAACACATGTGGCCAGGATCGTGAGAACTGTGCGCAGCCAGGAGAGAGGATGCTAGACGGTGCGTGCCGACTGCTGTAATTTGGCCAATACGAATCCAATCCAAAAAACACTAAACCCACCTGACAGGCTGCAGACTTGCGACTTGCGACTTCCGACATTTATTGAATAACTTGGGCGCGCTTTCAATATTTAACTGGCGGTTCCTTGGGCGCTAATGCGACCTCTAAGCTAACGACCTCCAACTGTCAACAATTTTCCGGGGCGCGCATTTCCAAAAATTCCTGGAGAGCACTCCAGCAGCCGAAAACTTTTCCGGGAGTTGCGACTTGTGTCGAGGCAGCGGCGGAAAATATGTAGCCAAGCCAAGCCGAACTTGACGACAGCACCGCTGACATTGTGCAGGAGTTAAACATGTTGGCGGCTTGCAGATTATGGCAGGAAAATCCAAAGGCGGCTGGCTGGCCAGAGACTTTCTCTAAAATTTTCCTCCCTCTGCCAATTAGGCAAAGTTTTCCGGTCTAAAAAAAAGAAAATTGAGACAGAAGCAGAGCCTGAAATTTACATTTTTTAGGTGGCAGTGATGGTAAAGATTTTACTTGTGACATATTTTGTACTTAAAATACAATAAAATAGGGCATTAACAGAGAGTAAGACTATATATATAGGCATAAGATAAGATTAAAATTTATTTTTTAACTAATATATAAACGTATTCTCTATTAAATGCTTCCCATCACTAATTCCCTCAGATTCAGTCAGCGTTGCAAACTTTACTTTCAACTAATTATATAGTTCATTATGCTAAGAATAGAAAGACAATTTTCCTAAAGCAAATAAAACTGTCTTTAATCGAGAAAACCATTTAAACTCTGCCCCCTGATTGTTAAAAGTCATTTGAAAATATTATCCTTTTGTTGATTTAAAGTGCATTTCGGGGAAACCAAAATATGTACAAACGAATTTTCGACACGAGTTCACCTTGTGCATTTGGGTAAGATTTAATAACATTGTTTTGCGGCTTCTGATATCTCAAAGCGAAAACCACAAATCTGTGCAATTTTCTTCTAATTGGCATTTAACTGCGTATCCTTTTCCGCACATGTGTGTGCTGCCGCCGAGATTTGAATAATGATTAATGTCAGCCACAGGCGGCAAGAGAGTGAGTTGAAAATGAGTGAATGAAAAGTCATGTGAGACAGCAAAGATCCCAGGGGGGCTTCCGAGAAGTGCATTCCGGCATTCCATCATCAATTTGCCAGGCTTTTGTGCATTTTTCAGCAGACAACAGCCAAAGGCAGCGAGCGCAGTATAAAATGTTATTGTGCATTAAAGTCAAATCAAAGTGTGTCACATCGGATGGCGAAGGAGCAGCTCCTTCAAGCTGGGATCTCGGATGCTGTTCGAGGTTTTCAGTTCTTGCTGCTCGGCTTTCCCCTTGATGCACCGGAAGAAATATAATAAATTATCTTAAACATTATTATGTTTTTGGATATGGGATAAAGAAGATAAGTTGTTAACCTCTGACAATATTTTATATTATCTAGATCTTAATAGCAATTACAGTTTTCATTCCCCTGCAGGACCTAGAAATATTCTTAAAAATATATTATATTTTTCCTTGCAGTGTTACTTCCCTGTTCTCGGATCTCTGTTTGTTTAGGCTAAGAGGCAGTCGGCAAAACAAAGTGAAATGTTTTATTTATGGGCGTGCGCCCGCCCGAGTCGGTGGGCGTGGCGAGTGTCATATGCGTTGTAGCAACACGACAAACAATGCGGAGGAGAGAGGCGGCCAGGACGATGGCTGCCAGATCCTCCTCCTTAGTTGCCGTCTCCGTTTCTGTCTGTCAGCTGCCTTGCAAATGAACAACTTTAACAAATGCAGGGCGCCTTTGCCTGAGATTGTCACAACTTGAAAGATTTTCGCACAAGTCAAACAGACTGACAAAGTCGACAATGATGGGAATGGGAAAGCAGGCAGAGTATGGGGTATGGGGACTCCGACCAGACAAGCTCTTCATGCCCAGACTGGGTATCAAACACACACTCTCATGCTCATACTGTGCTGCGACGAAAGCGAGTCAACTTTCTAATGTTATTTAAAGCACTTTAAGTGCCATATTTCCTGCTTCTGCTTCTGCTGCTGCTGCTGCTGCTTCTTCTGCTGCTCCTCCTTTATTTATTATGTGGCGCTGCTGTGCTTACTTTTGGCACTCCGGCAGGAAGAATCAAGTAGTTTTTTATGTTTTCCGGCTGAACTGCAATGCCAACAGCCAGCGGGCCAGGCCTGCACTGCAAGAATAAAAGGAAACTTAATTGGTAGTCATAATTGATAAGCATAATTTATGTTATAAATCGCAAATGAATTAGAAATTTCTGTGCTTAAAAAATACAATTTTTCTGTATAACTTCTGCTCAGAATCGTTGAAGTAAATATATATATAAATATATATATATATATAAATATTTATATATTTTTTTTTAAATCTGAAAAGTAAATTATCTAAAATGTTTTAAAATATGTTATAGGTTTAATAGGAATCATGCAAAAATGATATCGGAGTGGATTCTGTATCATAATCTGACAATGGGGCTATGACTTTACATTGTAGCTCCCATTAATTTAAATAATATTTCGAATCTATTGACTTTAAAAAAGTGAGATCTAGGTTAAGTTAGAATATGACACTTTTAGTAGGAAAATTGTGAAATTAAAAATTAAACAAAATTAAATAGAGTTTAAAATGATTTCACAATAATTTTAAATATTTATAAACCATTTAATAACTTAAAGTTGCTGGTAAAACTCCAAAATCTCCAGTGACACTGACGGATTGCCCAACAGATTTATCCAGAATCTGTGACCCCGAAACATATTAGTTTGAACTTTGGTGTTATTTTTCCACAGTGTGAGCCATTGCTGCTGCAACTCTTCGAAACTCCCAGCTGCCATTCTTGGAGTCCGAGACTCTGGCTCTGACTCTGGCTCTGGCTGCTGCTGGCTTTATTCAAAAGTTTAGTCAGCCATTGAGAGCGTCGAGTGCGACGTCGTCAGTCAGGACTCGCGTGGCTCTAGTCTGGCGGATATATCTCGCCAATGTTTGTTTTATGTCGCAAACTTTGCCAGCAGAAGGCCAGCTGCAGCTCCGCCAGAAACTCCTCTATTGCCCGGGACCGCAATTTAATAGATTTTCTATGTAAGCCTCTGCGGTCCTCAGATTTGACACCGGCGACCACACAGCTACAGCGGTACACAGACACAGCTAAGGGGGAAGTGAGAGTCCTGCCAGTCCTTTGTGCGCCAGGCCGTCTACCTGCCTACAGATATTTTGCACATCACAAGGACACAACACAACTTGACGTCGTGTGAACCTCAACAACTTAAAATGTAAATAACTTTTCAAGTGGTTTCACAAAGTTTTTGGCCTGAACTTTCCGCCCACCCACGTTGCCCCATGTTGCCTGTGCTGTGTGCTTGTGTTTGTGAGCTCTGGTTGTGTCTGTGTGAAGTGCCCCGGCACTCAAGTGTTTCGTTTCAATTTTCGCACGAGTTTCGCAATCCTCTCTCGCTGGCCCACGCTCTAAACCAAAAAACAAATAACCGACCGACCGGCCAATGTGCCTGCAAATTAATTTTGTTTTGATAGACTTTCGAGCAGCCGGTCATAAAACACAGGCAAAAGCTCCAAAAGAACAAGCAGCAGGGGCCACGCGGCGTATGCGTAATGTGGGAGAGCAGCATTTTACCATTTAGAGCAAAAATGCGGCAAATCAATTAAAATCCGAGAGAAACACACACACACACACCCCCTACAAGCGGGCGCATTCTAAAATGGGAGAAGAATAAAAATCGAAGAGAGAAAAAAAGCTGAATGGCAAAGCGAAAACCAACAGCAACAATTTTTGTTTGTTAAAAATGCAATTTATATGCGCAATGCAACGCATCGCGGCAAACGCGGCAAAAGCAACAAACAACGAACAACACACGAGAGCAATAGCCATGGCAAACATGGACACAACCCCAACCCCTTTCCCCTTTCACCACCCCCACTGACAATGGTCATACAAAAACGAAGTTTGATGCATTTTCACGCACAGCTTCACGGCAATCAACGCTTCATTTTAACTAAATGATTTTCGGGGGGAGAAAAGCGGGGAAAAAAACGCAACACTACAATTAAATGGGGTTCTGATAACGTTATATACCGTCAAGAGCCATCGAAACACTGGAAATTGGTAGTTCTGCCAAATTTAGGTCCTTTTCCCCAGCTAAAATAACGAAAACACACCTCCTCAATTGACAACTAGCACTTGAGGTCCTTCACAAGGCCACAATAAATGTGAAACTCGCAGAGAAAAATCCCGTTAGGTTCTTACTTGTGGAAGCTTTACAAATGCAGTGAAAGAAACGGAAGCTGTAGTTTCATTTTCATCAAAATAATAAAGCATACTTGGGTATAAATGAAGCCACACTTTCGAGGGAACAACTAACCAAAGCCCAACTATGGCCACATCTCTTCCACGAAAAGCCTCTATCCCTTTTGATGATAATTCATGTGAAGCCGAAGAATCAGCAGCGGCAGCAGCTTTCTTCGAAATATCTGAGCATGGCTGAAATCCACTTAAATAAATTGATGCTTTACTACTCGGCAAAGTTTCTGCGCTCCATGTCCTCATTCATTACACTTATAGTATGCCACAGCCACAGCCCGAGGCGCCCTCTCTCAGGATACTGAAGGGGAAGGATGTCGAGGGCGCCACTTGCGTAAATTGGCAGCATTGTAGTTGAGGGATTAGTGAGGCATTAAACGCCGTTTTTGCACATTACACGCGTGTAAAGCGCAGTCCATGCGACGCCCACTCGGGCTTCTGCTTCTCCTGCTCCTCCTGCTGCTCCTTCTGTTCCACCTCCTCCTCCTCCTCCACATGCTGTGTTTCGCTTTAAAGAAATACAAGACGACTCTCTACTGGGCGGCTTGAGCCCTTGGCGAAAGTTGGTTGTCTTGCCGGTTGGCACTTGCCAGTTGCCAGTTGCCGGTTGCCACTTGGCCCGCGTTTAACACTAAAAGGATTAAGCGGCTTAAGTCTGATGCGAGAATTTGTTGCGTGCCACCACCCACCAGACACAAGAGACAAGCAACTGCCTTTTCCGGCGGCTGTCCTCGCCCAATCGTAAATTGCCAAATGTAGCGCATTTCGGTGCACGTAAAGCAGATTTATCCGCGGCTCTCTCTGCAAATCGTCATCTGTGCCGGAAAGGAATGCCTTTAAAAAAGGGCTCAAGTCGATTTTAATCATTTTAATGGCCAGTCAAGTGGCAGACAAACGTGCTGACCTTGCCAACTAGCACTTACAGCCCATTCCAGCACCACAAAATATGCGAATACAAAAGAAATAAAGTTTGGAGTCCTGGCAGGTGAAGTTTAGATACTCTTGCTGAAAGGAAAGCGAAGAAGGAAGATCTATAAGATAACTTTGTACACTTTTACTACTTTGACTTAATTAGAAAGTATAAAAAAGCTAACAAGATACGTAAATAAATCTTGCTTACTTAATAAACATTTAATAATTACAAACTGTACCTTCTAAACATTTACCTGGCGCAACACTTATCCTTGACTTATACCTCTCTTTCGCAAAAAACATTTTTTTTATCGCACTTAAAGTTGAAGAGTGCCCTGGAAGCAGTGCAATTATTCATAAAGCTTTTACTCCAAGGCAATGCAAATGCATTAACAAAATCATAATATCCTTTCATTTAATTTCTGCTGCTGCAGGAATAAAAAGGAGAGCGCGCGCGGTCACAAAGTGAGCGCCATGACAATGAGCAAACAAGTAAGCGGGCTGAAGGGAAATAATGAAAGAAATAACCCAGGAAAAGCGAGGATGGGATCCGGCAGCAGTGTTGGCCTGGGGGGGGGGGGCAACTGGTAACCCCGGCTAACTGGCGCCCCCCTCCTCGACTTGCATCAAACATGGCGAGAGAAATAAAAAAATAAGGAAAAAAGTAAGCGGAACAGGGGTTCCCTTGCCATGCTGGCCACAGCCTTTTGTCAAGTGGAACTGGAACTGGAAGTGGTTGGTGGCACACAGCACTGGCTGGCAAATGAAAATAAATCTTTAAGTGTGCCGGCGCGAGAGCGCCTCCGACAATGGCCATCAACTTTGCGCGCCGTGCACCATTTAGCGGCTTAGCCGCAAATCAACAAACATATTCGCAGCTCAGCGCCGCGGGTGCCACGCAAAAGCTAAACAATATTTTAGGAAAATTACATGGATTTAAGGTGCGTGCGGCTGGTGACAAATATAATGCGAGCGGAGAATTTATAACGCTTTATCATCACAAAACAAGCCACTGCTCGTCTCAACCGCGGCCCCACGTCCATGTTGCCAGCCGCCGCATCGTCAGCAGATTTGCATGTGTTTTTCCGCTGTTTGTGGGAGGGGGGAGGGGAGTTTTTGAGGGGGGTAAAACTTCCTGGCAGCGGAATGAGCCCGGTCATGTAAACATGTGTAAATTCACAAAATGAACAATCATATGCCAGTGTAATACATCACGCAGGCCCCGAAAAATGATTACAGCGCGACGCGGCTCATTTTTCCATGACTTTGCCCAGGTGCCTATACAGTTTTGGGTGAAATAATAGATTAAAAATATAAATTATTATAAGAAAAAATAAATAAATTATTAATAGTAAACTAGAATTTTTAAGTATCTCATAAAGAACCATTTTAGGTACGATAAGTTTATACTTTTAAATTTGTTAAAGGATTTGCAAGCTGTATTTTGAGCCTTATGGCGTTAGATTATAGTAAACTGCACTTTTTCCTTATATTTTGTAAATGGAATAAGTTTTATTAAACTCTTTTAATAGACCCTGAAATAAAAGATATTATTATAAACCTTAAGTACACTTTACAAGTAAATATAAATTACAAAAATAAATGTAAAATGTTCTAATAGAGTCTAGAAAACCTTGTAAAATTATGAATAAACCTCCAGTTTGCGACCCAATTTTCCGGCTACTAATTTTCCGCGCTCAGGTGTAAGTACCCACCACTCAGTTCCCGCAACCATCCAACCACCTGACTGACAGACCTGCTGTCTGGCTGTCTGACTGCCTGACTGAGTGGCAGGCGGGCTGATTGCCTCCTGTTTGCTCTGCGTACGCTTGCAGCCGCTAGACATTGGGAATTCGGAGTTGCGGCGAGGGGAGTTGCAACATTTTAAACATGCCATTAATATGAAATACATCAGCCAAAAATGAGGGCGCTAAATAATGCAGTAAGTATAGTAAAAACAACTTACAGAACCTCGAATGGGGGCAGGGGAGCGTCTGCGATCAATTACTTTGGCTGCACTCGGTTGCACAGGGAACTGGCTACATATTTGAATTATTAATACAAAATTTAACTTTGCATTTGCATTTGCATCTTTATTGGTTCATGCTGATTGCATAATTTATGTGATACAGTTTTTATGCAGCACGCTTTGATTTTAATTAAAATATTATAATCTACATAATGTGGTTTCGTTCAACAATATCGCCATAATGATTCGGTTCTTTTTTTCCTAGCAAAAGCATTTGAGCTCTGTTCAGCTGTACGGGCTTACGAATGTTTGCACATAATTCGAATGGACAAAAGTTTAAAATGTACATGGACGGGAGTTTACATAAAAATTATTTTCAAATGCCAGCCAAACCGCACACAGTCAGACGCACGCATAAATAATTCATAACGATTTTATTTGCATGCGAAATGAGTTAGAAAAAAATCACAAAACCGAACGAAGCCAAACGAGGGAGCTACACGGGGAAAAAAGCCATGGCGGAAAAAAAAGGTGAAAAATCCCAAAACAAACTGAATTAAGTTGCTGCACTTTTTGCAGCGCACTTTTTTGGGATTTACTGTGGCCAGCACGGCCACACACGCCGCACATTCGGTTTTATTGTTAGACCATGACCAGGAGAAGTCCGGAATGCCGATCCTGGCGATGCTCCTGCTGCTGCTGCTGCTACTACTGCTGCTACTACTGCTGCTCCTGCGGTTGCCGTGGACCTGCACCTTGGCCACAGCGAGTGCCGAACCGCAGACAAACGCGCGTAGGTGTAGGTGTTGCTCCTGCCCACTCGTTATCCTGCTGTTCTGCCGTCCTGGCTACTGATGCTAATGACGAGGCGGCCGCCCCACTGCCCCTTACCTGTGCCAGCCACAAACCGCCCAGAGGACAGGAGCTGGCAGCGCCGAGTCAGGAGTTGGCCGGCTCCTGTTGACTCAGCAGCTTTTTTCCACGGCGACTTAGTTAGCCCGACTGCACCATGAAAAATATTTCCATTTACTTGAGCTTAGAAAAATTTAATGTTTTTAAAAGTCCAGTCTCGGAAAAGATGTTATCTTTAGTTTAAGTTTCTCAAATAATTTCTTTTACTTGACCACCTTCTTAAATATTTTTAAGAAATGCAAACTCTAAGTACCTTTTCGCCTTGTGTATTATATTCTACTTGCCTTGTGTCCGTGTGTCTTTATTATGAGCCTGGGAGACACGGTGCCTGGTGTCTGCTGCCTGGTCCTTGGCGCCCTGTTCCTGTTCGTGTCCTGTGGCCATTTGCGGCTCATAAGGCATAAACTTTCAAGTGGCCAACGGTGCGCGCCGGCCAGCCTCCTGCTGACATGCTGAAGGACAACTTTTAATTGAGATAAAATGGAAGCAGGCTATGGAGAAGCCTCCTCCTCCTCCTCCGAGTTCGCAGACACTCGCCGCACTCCGCTGGAAATAAGCATCAGAGTACCTTCTAATTTAGTGGCCGGCCCAACATGTAAATCAGCGCACTTTTCTAGCACTTTCAACGCTTCGTTCTCGCCACTCTACACTCCACTCTCCACGCTCTGCACCGCTCACCTGGTTACACCACCTCACCTGGAGGAGGAGTTCCAAGTACTGAGTACCCGACCACCTGGCTTGTTTGCATGGCAAACTTTGTGTTGTTGCATTGTTGCCCCTCCTGCCGAATGTTGTAGTTGTAATTTGTGTTTGTGGCCATAAAGTTAGCCCAGTGCCCAGTACCCAGGCCGCAACAAACAACAAAAACATTCAATTTTCGCTCATTTTTTGCCATTTGTGTTTATGTTTTTCAACTCAACTCAACTTAACTCTCGTTGCAGAACGTTCAAAATATTTACAATTTTGTTGGTGACTGAATGACGGCAGTTCAGTTGTTTGTCACGACGCATTTGTTGTCACATTAGCAAACTTTTGCCACTGGAGTTACTGGAGCCACTGCTTCCTTCCAATTTAATGACATTGAGTGCCCAGGTAGCATCTCATTAGTAATGTCTCAAACCCGAATCAGGGAAACCCAAGATGGAGTCCTGGGTTTAAGATACAACAAGAACAGGCAGGCAGGCAGGACAGGAGGAAGGAGCAGCAGCAGCACCAGTGGCAACAGAGGCAGCAATGGCAACCGCAATCTATTCCAAGCTGTCCATGCGTGGGTAAAACGCTGGGAGCTAAGCTTGTCACCACACACCTACTCTTAGGGACACTTGAAGAAAAAGAGCTTAAGTTAAATATATATTTCTTTGAACTTCAATTTAGTTAGCAGAAATATATGGACAAGATTGAGAGCTACAAAGGTTTTAAGGGCTTAATTATCTCAAACCTTGTATCATCTTTGATTAAAACTAGTCAGTTTTTTCAAGTGCATCCATACAATCACATACAGAAACTAAGACGCCATCTGACCTCGCACTGAGCTGGACGGTGTAATCCAACAATCCCGTTCTAATTAACCAAATGAATTCACACTTATGGTAAGCAGCAGCGTTGGCACTGGACACACGGAGAGAGAAACCAGAGCCTGGTAGCAATTATGCGTCTTCCCAGATCCATTTAATGATGTGCATGTTCGGCAGTCAACCGACTGCACTTTAAGGGCCCGAGGCCTACCACTTGGGCGAGTCCGTTTGGAATTTAATATCCTGGCGAAAGTTTCGTTGCCTGCTTTTCGGCTCTTGTCGAAAGGTCGAACGGTGGCCAAAAGTTGCAGCAGCACACCACAAATTTATTACACAAATTTTAAGTACATGCAAGTGCAAGTGGCGGTCGGACGGGGGGCGGGGCTGGGACGGAGGGCAAACAGTCATTTATTATCGTATTAAAATTTCAGCATCCGCTACCCAGGGCCACCCATCGTATTGGCGCAGGCGTCGCGGAAATAACAAATTTCTTGCTCGGAAATTAATATTTCCATTTTATAGAAAAACTTTAGAGCTCGAGCGAGTATGTGTGTGTGTTTATTTTTCCCACAGCTCCTCTGGGTGTGTGTGTGTATGGGTGTGCATGTCCGAGGGTCATTTTCCAAAGCCGAGTCCGGATAGTCCAAGCATCCGGCTCTGCACATAATTTTTATGAAATCATAATCTTGAGAAAATAATGAGAATTCTTGGAAAAGCGTGCCAAGAACTTGCATAAATTTTGCTTGCCAGCTACAAAACACAGAAAAGATGTTAGCGAAAAATAAGCAAAAAAAAATTAAATAAAATAAAATGAAGCCGTAGTAGCATGGCTGTGGAAATAGGAAATGCTGCTTTTCCCAGCCGCATTGTTTGTTGTGAATCTAATTGAGGCCTCAGCCTCTGAGTGGCTCCGAAAAGGACACAATAAAGGCCCGTCTGACTCATGAAGTGTATCTTTCATTTCCATTCCAGTTTCAGTTTCAGCACGAAATCAAAGCTCCTGCACCTGGCCAGACCAAATATTAACTTCCGCTGATGCTTGTCCTTATTTCGGGGCCTATAACCTGGCCCGAACTACCCGGCAAACGAGGCAAACAATTCCCATGAAAGAGGAAAAACCAATGGCATCGGAAACTGGCCAGCCAAATTGAAAGCGCCGAGCTGGCTGAGCCGGACTGAACCATCGCATATATGGCTATAGCTATAGCTCTCGTCTCGTCTCGTCTCGTCTCGATTCAATTCGATTCGATTCGATTCAAGCCCCGTGGCGTTTTAAATGTGCCAAAGAGTGACCAAAGAGCCGGGGGCTTGAAGCATCGAAGGGACGCTGGTGCCATAGATTGCACAGAAATTGCTTCCTTGGCACGTGTTTCATTTAACAGTAAAAATGGACTCTCATGTGAGTGAGGCATTGTGTGCCATTTGACAGAGAGTAAACGAAGCGGAGAGAAGACTAAGAGTTACCCTGTATTAAACTCCATTCACGAACATAACTTGCTAGGATGTGTTCTCTTAAAGGAACTTGAGCTTTTATAGGACTAATGTTTGCTTTGAATGTATAACAATTCCATACTCCCTTGAAGTCTGACTTTAGTGGGCGCGAGAGCATTCATTTATTACCAAAAGGCTCAATAAGGAGAACAACTATGCGTGAATTTTAAGCCGCTCCTTTATAATATAGACGCTTTTATGACTGGCACACACGCATTCTCACACATACACACTCGTACACACTATCCTCTCACACTCACGCACTGCCGAAAAGGACGAAGGCGAAGTGAAGCAGAAGGCAATTATTTTTATTTACTGCCCAGACGCGCACTATGGCGCCAGCGTTTATTATTGTTGTTGTCGTCGCCAGCGACGCCGCCGCCGCCACCACATAAGCCGCATCATTGTCAGCTCGAACCGCCCTCGTCTTTGTCCCGATCCGAGGAATCCCCCAATCCAGGCCCACACCCACAAAGCCTTGTCCTCACTGAAAAGGGCCATACATTCGGGGTCCCTGCCCCTGCCCATGGCCCATGGCATAAGCAAATTACGGCCGAGAGTTAATTTTTCACTTGCTTAACGAGCGGAAGTTACCATTTTGCACTGATTTGAAAATATGTCGCTGTTTGTGGCATTGGCGTCGCCGATGGCAACCCCTCCATATATACACACACACACACCCACCCCATATGGGGGGCGCCTTTAAACATTCGGTAATACGCGCATTCATATGCGTATTTATCTGCGTATGTGCTGTATGCTTATTTCGGCCGAGATTGTTTGTCTGCGGCAAATGAATGAATTGCTCTTTGCTTCTATGGCAAATATGCCAATTTGCAACCATGCCATATCCTCCTCCCAAAACCCATGGCCAACGCTCTCTCATACGGCCAATCCATCCCCTCGAATACGAGTCATTGACATGTGCCGCTCATTCGGTGAGTGTATGTACATATGTGTCGGTATGCGTTTAAATACCCAATATTTGTAGGGTTTAAGGGTATGTCTTGGAAAGGGAAATGTATTGAGCAAATTTTGGAAATACTATATAATATTTATAGCCTTATTAGAGTACTTTTTGCATCAGAAGAGTATGTTTCTTTTGTCTTCTAAGAAGGTCTTCATCAAATTACTTAACTTGACTTTCTATTATGGTATTTATTTATTAACCTTTGTCTTTATAAATATATGTAATGCAATCTACAGGATACTTGGTACTTCCTGGTCGTATCCCTCACATACACCACTCGATTCTCGTTTGTTTATGCCAATGTCAGTGTGTGTTTCGGCCATGTTCACTGTTCTGTGCTTATGCGCGCCAGGCTCATCAAAATAATCAACCAAAGTTGTTATTTCGCTTTCTTTTCTTTTTTTTTTTTTTGTTGCTTTTTTGTTTAAAAATAAAAACAATTTTCATCTACCATTTTTATGTGGATATAAAAATGAAGTGTCAGCCTAAAAAAGCATGCAGCGTATTTTTTGTGTACGCAGCAATCGCGGGGCATATTGTGTTTCTCCAGCCAAGGAGGAATTATTGTAAACCAAAACAGCAAAAACTTGCTTGAAAAAATCCACAGTCTGGATTAATAATTATGTCACTAATTTTTTTTCAGAGTGTTCGATAAATGTTTTTATTAATGGCGGCCCATGAAAGATAAATCAAGGTATTGAGTGTTACTCTTCAATATTTAATTGAAATTTCACTTATCAATGTATGCAGCATTTTATTAAAACATTTTGGTAAATGTTGACTGCTTCCTATGCTGTCCATATGTTGCCAAATGTCTTTGACATTTAGGGTAACTTGTAGTCGTTTGTCCTGCCATATATTACTCCAGCTTGTTCCTTTTAGTTTGTGTTATGTAATCGTGTGCTCGTGATGTAAGCAACAACAATGTGCATGGCCAATTTAACTTTATTTATGTTTTACATTTTGAAATTCAGGAAATACTAAATAAGCACATATATATATATCTTTCTCTCTGTGTGTGTCCCCACTAAATGTCCTGCCAGACTTCCTTACAATCCTCCGGCCGGGACAAGGCACAAAGGCCATCATTTACGGCTATTGTTCCATATTTAGGTCTTATTGTTTCGACCTTTTAATTAAGTTATAGATTTTTCTTGTAGCTCCTGGGCCTGCTGGCATTATATTAATCCAGGAACATTTGCCGATGCGCCCGATGTGCAGATAAATTCATTTTGCGGTTTTAAAACTTAAATGCAACAATCAATTGTTGCATCCACAGGCGAGGACTTGAACAAGGGCATGGACACGGACAGGGACACGGACAGGGACAGGGACACCGACAAGGACATGGACCTAGAGTTGGTCAGTTAATTTACGCACACACACACACAGCAGGCGACGGAGCGTTTGCATATCAATGTGTGCGGGTGTTACACACAAAACAAAACGCACACGCACACGGAATATCCCTGGGTCCAGGGGTATATCTTTGGGATACGGATACCGGAGTCCTCGAAGCCCGGGCTGAAGCAGCCCCAACTCCATTCGCCTCGCCTCGGCTCGGCGTTGAACTCGGACCAAGGCTGATTTATGTGCTCTACGTGTGCAGCTGTGATCGAATTTCCAATCATGTTTACACACATACACCGAAACAAATGCGAAGGGGGAGGGATTGGTTATAGGGAATGGGAATGGAGTCCTTGTAGCGACGATAGACACGCCGCCATCGGTGATGTTATCCCTTACAGTTGCTGTGATAATAGCAACGACAACAATACAAATGAACACGAAATGCATTGAGCAGGTGAGCACATGACTTCATTTTCCCAGTTACATATCCTCTCGATGTGTGCCGTGTGCCCGGAATTTGGACCGGCTTCCAGCTCTCAGCCTCACTGTTCCCAGCTTCCAGCGCCCAGCTCCCAGCTCCAGCTCCCAGCTCCCAGCATCCAGCTCCAGCTCATTTAGCATACATATGTTTGCCGTTCCTACTATTTATGTTTTCTTTGGCAAATTGTGCGTGCCGTGCTGTGTTTAGGGGGCTTGTTTTCCCTTTCCTGAATGGCAATACAGGAGCAAAACTTTTTACGGCCAAACTCATTTGCAGCTTTAACTTTGTTTGCTTACTTTTTTTTTGTTTTCTATGTTTTTTTTTGTATGCTGTTGGCTTAGTCATTTTGGGTAGGCCAACAAAGCAACAAATTGAAAATTAACCAAGTTCTCACGAGGCAACCGATTTGCCTACGCCCCAACTGTGTTTTTCCTATTGAAATAAGATCACAAAGAGAAAAAGTTCCATAGAAAGTATTATAAATTGATTAGAAATATATAGTTTGTAAATTTCTTAATTATTTATGATTGTTTGAAATTAATTTGTGTTCTTTTTTCGCTTAATTTTTTAATGAAAATTAAAGTTGTCAGTTAGTAGACATAATACCTTTATTATACGCAATTAACTTCATTAATTTTTTTATGAATTTTTACCTTAATAATAGAAAAATTTGACATATTTGAAACGGTTTTTTTACTTACAAACAAATAATTTCAAGCATTTTAAATGCTTTTCCTTATAAAAAAAAATTAAAACTATGCTCAGCGAATTTATCGAATTTGATAAAGATTTTCCTTAACAATCCATATAATTTTTCCAAGTGGACGCGTCCCCTTGTTTTATGGCCAGCTCTGCGTCTGGGATTCTTGGCAATAAGAGATGGGGGCTATGCCGAGTTGGCTAAGAGCTCTGGGGACTCTCGGCGGACCTTTTAATGTCACTTGCAATTTTCAGCTCAGCTTTTTGTTGGCATGTGCCCTTTATCCGGCAGTTCCGTTGGCAGCAATGGATTGCAACTGCCTCAGGACTTGTCTCGCCTGTTCGGCCCACCGATTCCTCCGAGTGGGTGGGAAGGACTGAAGCAATTAAATGGAGTTGATCCGCTTCCAGGCTCCCCATCTATGACAAGAAATTCCAAGGAAATCCGTAAGAGCATGCCGAGTTCGTTGGGCAGATGGCAAACATTTTTCCCCCTGTTGTTCATTTCGCAACATTTGCCTGTGTTGTTCCACTTTCTTTTATTTTCGTGTTGTGTTGTTTCAGCTTCTTGCTGAAAAATGTTAAATGTTTTCACGGCAGTTAATTTCTGGCAGCCCCAAACGAAGCGTTAAATGTCCCCGGCGAATACATCCTGCCGCACGGCCCGCCGCTCCGGCTTAACACAGGTGTGAAAGTGTTGAGAGCCCGAGAAAATTATGTTAATTATAAAGCGCATGCGGCTTTGGGTTCGGGGAAAATTGAAAGTTATTTTTGTGTGTGTGGCATTTCAATTAGCATGCCGCATAAATTTTTATTTAGCAAATCACTGGCAAGCCAACTTCAAAGACACGACCCCCCAGGGTCCAAGGCGCGGCGGTGTGGATGGCGGATGGAGTCCCTCGTGGCAATGTGTTTTCCATTTTCTCCCATTTTGCGTTGTCTACATTTCTATTCTATTTCTATTTCAACCTTTTTTTTGCAGCCTCGTACCCGGAAAATCCTTTGACGCCAGCAAGGCAACCAAAAAAAGAAAAAAAAAAAAAAAGGAGCGGAAAAATAAATATAGGGAGGGGCTGAGAAGAAAGAGAGACTCGACTCGTGCCTGTTTTTCTCTATACAAAATGAAATTAGTGTCAAAATGTTTTTGCACTGGTTGTGACTGAGTTTTCATGCTGTTTTACACCGGCGCCGGCGACACAGCGTCAGCATCAGCATCGGTGCCACGCCCCAAAGCGTTTAGCGCGCCTTCGGAGACGGGCGGAGACAAGGCGAATGAGCGATAAAGTGTGCAGGGCAGCTCCAGTGAAAAGAAAGAATAAAATGGAATAAATAGGGAAATATATGGACTATCGAGATACCTGGTAATTAATATTACCTCGAATGAAACAACAAAAAAATTCGTTTAGAATCAGTCCTTAAAGTATGAATAAGTAATTATATCTATATTTAATGGGAAAGTCGATAAATAGCTATGTGATCCTTCCCAGATATATGTGATCAATTAATATTGCTTGTTCATGCCAGACTCATTTTATCATATTACATGCTTCTGATACTTTTCGAAAAATATTCGATAATGTATCGATTTTCAGCCTGGAAGGCATTTACAAATCGATATTGCAACTTTTCTACAAATTACTTCTTAGTTTACTTAATTCCTCTATAAAAAAAAGGTGTTCCCCTTAAGAACTATCAAATTTAATCGGAAAATCACCTTCTTTCTCTATTTCTGTAAATCATACTCTTTTATCCATTCAACATACCCCTCCAAAACCCTCCACAAATACCGGGTATAAAAAGAATTGAAACGACGACGAAGAAAGAGAAAACCAAACAAAGCACGAGTGGAAAAAAAAAACATCAACAAGGAGGAACGGGCTATTTCATTCAATGTTATTTTCAGCTTTAAGCTAAAATAAAAGCTGACACCGTGGGACAAAGGATGCAAAGGACACCGAAGGGGAGTAGTCGGCTGGTGAAATGAAATTTTTTGTGACATGCTTCAAATGCTTGTCACCCATCGTCTATCCTAAAGGTAAAGACTCTACTCTTCCCTCTCTCCCTCTCCATTATTTTCACCTGGTCCAGCTCCAGCTCTAAGGACTTCCTGTCTGTAGATGAGGGGGGGCTTCATGTATTATTGTGTTGTTAGTCGAGTGTAAACAAGTGAAAGGAGTTCTTAGACCGGACCGACAGTAGTAGTGTTAATGCCCCAATTATTAACTGCCGGGCTCAATTAAAAGTTACGCAATAGCAATGCTCGACCCACTTATTTGTACTGGGTCTCGGCTCGAATCCGGGCTAAACTTCATTTGCATTATGCAAATTCCTGGCCAGAGTGGAGTGCAGTTTATGGCAACAGTTTGATGTTGCATAAATAAACATAACATGGCAACCGCACCATAAATATGCTTTGTGCCCGCCGCACTCGCTCCTATCATCCTGCGGCTCTCTGGCAAATGCGTTCTAAAGCCAAAAACTGCATAATCAAGTCACCGCACAGGGCTTAAAGTTATTGGCCAGGCTGTGGCGGTTGCTAAGCATAATTCCAGAATATGAAATGACAATTTAAGATTTTCTTTTGATGGCTCAGCTAAGTTGAGGCTTAAGGAGCGTACGTGCAAGGGAAAAATAGAGTATGCTTTTAGAATAAAGCAAGAGGAAGTGTTTTTAATAAAGCGAGCTAGAGTTTAAATTAATAAACTACAGCGTTTAAAAATATTAAATATAATTAAAATGGTTTATATTATATTTTAAAATGATATATACATAAATTAATAAAATATAAAACGGCTATTGTATCTTACAATATTTTGCTTAAAGAAATATCATCTTCATTCTTAGCCTAGAGGTTCTTAAATAATTATTACAATTTATAACTATTCTTTCTTTATAAATTATTATAAATTAAATCCAAAAAGAACCTCCTATTCTTGACTTAAAATTGTAATAGAAATATTCCATTTTAACATCTCCTTGAAGAGTATTTCTCTGATCAATATTGATTTCAGCAAAACTCTCTTCCAGCTCGATTTTTTTAGCACATTCACGTCGGCAGCTCAATTCGCTTTTCGTTTCTCTTCTTTTCATCTTTTTCGGAATGTTTTATTTTTTTTTTGGTTTTGTCTTCCGCGCTACAAGTAAATAAATATATGCAAATCACGTTGGAATTCTATTTTTCGTTTTGCGCTTCATTTTATCGAGTTGTTCTTGCTTGGATGGATGCTGCTGCCCATCGATTTTATGTGCCATGTCGTACTCGAAGCGATTTCGGGTGATTCGTTTTTGGTTGTCGGCTTAAAATGCTTGAAATTTGCCAGCAAGGCATCGTCACCTGCTGGGCGGTAGTCACGAAAAGCGGCATGCAACCCACCAGTTGCACATACAGTTGGTGAGAGGAGAAAAATGCCGCGAAAAATGTTACTTGGAGAAGGGAATTTCTTCAATGCGACATCGATTGGTACACAGAAAACAACTACAATTTAATTGAAAATATGAGTATTTTTTAATTTACAGATTAGAGTTATTTATGATCTTTATAAGCCTTAAAGTATTTCAACTTGGTAAAATTATTATTATATATTTTTGTATATGTTCATACACTTTTTTCTCCTCTGTAGACACCCAAAGGCAGCATCCGTTGCACTCAGAGTGTACATCTTTATGTGTCTGTTGTGTATTTGATGGTTGATTTTTATTCGGGCGCTTTCTTCATTTGTTACGTAATATCAATAACTCACGCGCAGCTGACACATGTAATAATTCAATCGTGCGGACAACCATTAAACAAGATTGATGATCATTTTAAAGCAGCGCAATGGTAGGACCCAAGGACCCGGACGGAGACCCCTTGACGCCGATACAAGTCTTGGGTCTTTAAACTTTATTTTATGAAAAATGAGCCAAAAGCTGCTTTCGGAGGAACAATTAAAAGGGCGACTCGAGCGAATGAATCCCTCGGATAGATAATCCCTCGCTATCCGCTATCCATACACTCGTATCCATTCTCTGCACACTTCAATGCGATAAGAATTCCGGGTATGATTGATGAACTGCTTGGATATTCCGGCTGGCATGTCATTCATTCATTGCCGGGATATTCCATACCCAATGTCGATGGCCCCATCCTGAGAGATGCTCCTTACATTTTACGACAACCGCAGATTAGTTGAGATTGCCTCCGACAGACAAAGACAGCCAACAAATTCCGCAGCTGTTAAAAAGCTGACATCGTCACCTTTGGCTCTCCCGGCATTGTGCCGCATAAATATTTACGTCTCGGGGGGAGGTCCTGGTACTCTGGTATCCCGGTATCCTGGCATTCCATGCCAGAAGGCAACAGGCGTCACAGCCGAACGAACGAGCGAGCGAACGTCAAAGTGGCAACTGTTTGAGCTGCTAAATTGAAATATCCTCGGTCCCGGCATTGTTGTGGCACCGCCTCCAACGCCGTTGTCTCCTGCCCAGGGATTCATAATGAAAGGTGTAACAAAGCCGTGGCAAAGTAGCTAATAAAAGTCGTAGTCGTCCCGAAACCTGAAGGCCCATCCCGTCTCTGGGTCCCCTCCCAGCATTTCCATTTCCCAACTCAGTGGAGACAAGGGAACAATTGTTGACTGGGCGGACGGACGGACGAGTCTGCTCGGCAGTCGCCTTGTTTATTGTCATCATAATTATAAAAGGGTTTTTATGGCCAGCCAGCAAAAAGGGATAAATGGCTGGCAGGTGAACGGAGCTGGAGCTCCAGGACGAGCTCGAGCGCTTTTTTTATGGACGTCCATGACCTTGGGTCGGCAAAGGATTAAAAAGGTATTATCTTAATATGTTGACAAGATTGTGCTAAAAAAGTATGTATAAAATTTAACAAAGGCGAAGAATCAACTGTATGTGCGAGTCTGTGTTTGTGTTGGCTGAAGACAAACATAAACAAAGCGAATGTATATTGTTGTGGACACAAGACATTTAGCTGATTGCCACTCGATTAGGTGAGCAATGCTTGGAAAAACAATTAAATTAAGCTCGAGAGAGAGAGAGAGAGTCCTGTGAAGCGAATTTATATTTAAAAGCTTAAATTATGGTCCGTCGTCGGGCCCGGGGCACTCAGAGCTGTGGAAAGTTGGTTGGGAAATTTAAATTAAATCAAATAGCCGCGAGAGGAGAAAAACTCATTTAACTGGGTGCTCTTGACCAAATAACGAAACATTTTCCTATTTAATAGGTTGACAAACATTAAACCGCATATAAACAGGAATTGTTAAATGATTTTTCAGCCTAATAGAGCCATAAACTGCACCGATAACGGCTTATCAGTTAGACAAAGTATGCACCGAGTTTTCCATTTTCAATTTTCCATTCTACATGCGACACACACACAGTCGTTGCTATTTGCCATTGTGGCTGACATCTCATGGCAAGCCGTAAAGCCAGCGATGCACATGATTGACAACGCACTGAGCCAGTTACCGAGTCAGTCAGTCAGACAAAGACATTTAAAATATTTGAGTCATTCAAGCAAGTTCGAGACATCCCGCACACACAGGGAGACGACATCCTGTCTGCCAGGACGAAAGAATGGCTAAGGAGTCGCAGCGGCAGCAGCAGCGGAAATAGATGCGTGGGCAGGGACATATGGAAGGCAATATATATCGTACACAACAGCAAAAAGACAAAATGAAGCCATCAATGCAATGTCAGAGACACACTTACATATGGCACTGGGATATAGATACACAGCTAGAGATACACATATGCAGATACAGATACGCGCAGATACAGTTTAGCTGGCGCCGCTGAATTTCAGTGACCATGTCCTGGCTGCTAAAGATTTTCCATTAAAACTACTTGGGCAATCAGCATATGTGAGTGAGCAGCTCTGCCAGTCTGGTTGCAACACTTGCAAGTGTAATTATGAACTTTAATCGAAAAACTTTGCACAACCCATTGCTCATTCGCACACAAACAGAGCCACAAACAGAACCACAGACAGCTGTCTATCAAGGGTAGACAGACGCGAATCCGCCGGATGCAAATGCAAATCGTTAGCAGCTAGTGAAAGCCGATTGGAAAAGTCCATAGAAATGTGAAAGTGAACCAAGTTAATGCTATTTCGAAATAGTTTTTCCTATTTATGTCATCATTATTAAAGTTATAATAGAGAAGTTTATGAGCCGCAGATTAGTTATAATCTTTGAATTCATTGACTTAAGTCTTACTTGATTGAAGGTGTTAAGTCGCGACAACAATTACGACAATAGCAATGATGCATAGTTTGTAGTTCGTCAGTCGCAGCAATGTCATATGAAGCCACAATAAAGTAAAGTTACCAGGTCAAGCGCATATGATATTCTGCTGACGACGAATGAAGTGAAATGAGGCAATGTTCTCATTTCCGCATATTCGATAAGCATCACAGTAACCTATATTACTCTTTCACACTATATTCTGCAAACATCAGCATATTCGTTAACTACTTTTTAGCTATAAATACCGTTATGTTTTTACCAATAAAGTCAGTAATCATCTGCACCTCAAAGGCATTTTTACTCAACAAACCTCAACCACAGTCCACCTAGTTCAAGTGCTAGTTGCGACAACTCAAAGGCAATTAGTTTATGCACTATTTTGCCAGGCATCTAAGCCTCCTCACACATACACAAACATTTTTGGTGACCCCGACAGGAAAAGTTCCGTAACTCTTGGGAA
>VNJR01001424.1:0-30354 GCA_008042585.1 Drosophila punjabiensis
AGTGCGTCCCGTCAATAGGGGTGGTCCAGTAATGTGTTCGAAAAGGGAGTGCTGCTCCCCTAACCACACATTCAACGTCTGCCCCGGTTCGAGCTCCTAACGAACGACCTCTTCAAATTGCGCACACCCACCAAGTGTGGGCAGCATAATTGGGTTAAGGAGTTGTTAGCGCGTTGAAGTTGTCATTATAGATCATCGTAGATAAGATAAGTACACGTTCCCGGCGATAGGAAATTGCTTGTCACAACAGAGGGGTTGGGGGGAGGACCACAAAATGACGGAGTAGTACATAGTTAAACAATTAATATTGTCTTAAATCGTCTAGCCGTCAGTCTTAATTGAATGCAGAAAAAAATGATGACAAAGAGTGTTCATTAATGAATGGTTTTTATTGCAGTTCGTAGAGGTTGAGCTGAGTAAGAAACCCTTAAGAATATTTCAAAAAGAATTCATTATATTGAAGCAAAACTCAATTTTAATTTCTCAATTTCCTCCACAAACTAAAATATATATTAGAATATACTATAAAAAATAATTTTAGTAATCGTTCTATGGTTTCAAAAACTTCCCCTTTGACATTTTCAAAACTTTGCCTTGTTCCTGCTTCCTCGTAACACATGTATATGTCGGTATTGGAAGAGAGGCGCCTCAGATCTGTTAGGTAGCTTCCCCGTGCAGCTGACAAAGCTCCCCGAGATTTATTTTGATTAATGCACCTGATTACTGTCAGTTTATAGGGATCCATTGTGAGGAGCACAACTCTTTGAGCTTATTTTATTTTATTTTCTTCTCCCCCTTTCTTTTTTTTTTGTTGTTTGCTATACGCTTTTTTGTTGTTGTTGCCTAAGCTTGTTCATTTCCCCCACACTACTCGTATTTTTTCGCCGCTCTGTTTTTCTTTTGAGCCACTCTAATCCAAACGAAAAACACACCAAAAATATATCCGAAAAGCCCCGTGCCCGCGTCCGCGTCCGTCATTTCAACTGTCTATACGCATTTGTACGCTTGTCTGTCTGCCTGGCTGGCTGGCAGTCGGTCGTGGTCGTGGTCGTGGTCGTATATTTGCTTTTAGCTTGTATTTACTTATGCTTGTCCTGCAGCATATTTCAGGGGTAGCGAATTAAGGGCGAAGGGCAACGTGCGATGATTGTATTGCCAGCAGGAACAGCAACAGCAGCAGCGGCAGCGACAGCGGCTGTGGCAGCAACAATAGTCGCTGCGGCACTCAGGCAAAAGTATTGAATCATGTTGGAAAATTATTCACGGTACTTGAAATTGGCGAAACAATTATTTGTCGGGTGTGCGCCGAGGCGGGGGGTGGTTTCGGGTCCCTCCGTTCGTTGTTCGCTGTTCGCTGCTCGCCGTTCGCTCTGTTCCGGCTTCGTTCCCGCTTCCGGACCTTCGTTCGGGGCGGTGGCTGCCCGGCAAAGTGTGCTACACTTTTCACACAAGGAAGCCTGCTGTGCGTATGGGCCGCATTATGACAGGCTGCGAATGCGGCCCGTAAAAAGCACAAGTCATTGGAAAACACAACACAACACACACACACAGTTGGAGCATAACTTTGGCTATATGTTCGACTCCATAGTCGGCGGTCTGAGCTGCGGCTCAGTTGGGGCTCAGAGTTCAGAGCGCTGCGCTGATCCTGCGCATGAGTACCTTTTGTTTGCCGCAAATGTAAAAACAAAAAGCGAAAAAATGGAGGAATCAACGAGGAACAAGTAAAATAAAAGAAAGGAAAGGAATAATAAAATAAAATGTGTATCGCTGTAAGTACGCTTCGGTGTGTGTGTGTGGCACCGTGTTGCCTTTGCCCTTTGTTGTTGTAGCTGCCGTTGGTACACATTGAAAAACTAAGTCTATTGGTTTTAAAATTTAATTAGAATTTTTTAAAGTTTGTTTATGAGTTACTTTGGTTTTTTTATACAAGTGTGTATGCATAACTTTTTCAAGTTAAAGGTAACTCTGAAAATAGGAATGCATGTGATGCTAATCACTTAATATTTAATTGTTATATTAATTTTATTATATATAAACTAATATATGTATATTAATAATTATAATACTAATTATGACTTGTATACCAATTTTTACTCTTTAGGACACCTTGCACACTCACAAGAGTAATTTTAGTTTATACCTTGAATCTTACCTTTACGCAACCCCCAAAAGTAGGCAATGATTCGTTATATCTTATTGCCTTGCTAATGCAGATTTGTTTGTATTAAACCTGTTAACCATAATCTAAAAACTACTAGGTACCAATTAAAGGACTACGAATATTAGTTCCCAAATACAGGTCCCATTTGAGTGTCCTTTTTCCGACAGTGCACCGCCTCTTTGCCTTTGATTGTGCTTCTGTTTCTGGCTCGGGTGCGCACATTCGTCTCTCCTTGCGAGTTTTCTGTATTTGAATGCATAGCCTGTGCTCGGACCGTCCTTCGTCCTTCGTCCTCCGTCTCCGACTTGCCACTTCCCACTCCCCGCAGGACGGCTGCCATCTCCATCTCCATCGGCGCGCTCCGGTTCGTTCCTGCCCACCACCCTTGTCCCAAACTCCGAACTCCGAACCAACTCCTCCCTGCCGCTGCCAATCGTGCCCAAACATTAAGCTGTATGTATGGCTCGGAGGGTGGTTTTACCATTTTCTATATGTATCTGTGGGTCTATACCCATTGTATGGGATATAGTACTCATGCCCCGGTGTGTGTGCCTGTGTGTGTGTGCGAGAGTGAGTGTGGCATGCCGTTAGCTAACTTTCTTTCTCTATACTTTGGCTTGGGCTCCGCTTCGCTATTCCCATTTCGGCTCTGTTTCCTTTTTTCTGTATTTCTTTTTTCTTTCTTTTTTTTTTTAATATTCACAATTGCCATTTCGGTAGTTTTCCTTCTCTGAGGGTGTGTGTGTGTGTTAGTGAGCATGTCTGTGTGTGACATTATTATTATTACGAGCAGTTTTCGGTTGCCTGGCTTGTTCAACTTATTTATGCGCCTGGCCCTCCCTTAAGCGGATCCGTATCCGTATCCGTAGCCGGATCCGTAGCCCACCCATGTCCCGCTCTTGACGGCGGGTCGTAAATTTGCGGCCCCTTATGCGCACGCACTTAAATACAATCATAATAATAATTGAAACAATTTACAAATTAAAAAGCCACAAATCTTGCCACCAAAAACCCAAAAACTTGACAATACAATTAGAGAGAGAGAGAGAGGCCCAAGAAAGTGGCCAAGCGCAAATCAACAAATCTACAAATCTAAATTTATCAATAAGCGACCTCTGGGGGGACACTGAGTACACTTTAAATGCTGCTCTTTTATGCGACTCTTAAATGAACAATGAACAACGCAATTGAGGTCGCATCCACGGGGAGGCAATTGGAATATAATATCTTAATGCATTAATGGTCTTATGTCTTTTATTAATAAATTATTACTCTGTTGTATTTGGCTTGCAGCGCCCACAAATTGCACGTTTCCGGCCCGATGGGAGGGCTCCTGGTTCCTGTCCGGCTATCAGCAATCCATACACATCAAGGGCTCACAGTTCAGCTATCGCGGCAGGTGTGCGGCCTCCGATGGTAACAAATATCTGATTGTCGACGAGTAAGTACCACCACTTCTTCCCGGGCTCCGAACGACCCGCTAACAATATGTATATGCTAACATCTCAACCCGATACTCGCGACCCATAGCGTTTTTTTTTGTGTTTTTTTGGCAGAGGCTGTGGAAAATGAGATGTTCTGGTTTACATTTGCCACACACATCTATATACATATATATATATATTCTTTTACGTCGGCTCCTTTTGTCGAAGAGTGCCTATAATTGAATAAGTTTTCATTTCTGACTGAGGAAAAGGTGTGTGTGTTCGGTAAACTGTGTTAAGGTAAGGCGGAGGACCCTCCGCACGACCGGCAAAATGCAGCACTAACCTCATTAAAAAGGAGCCAGCTCAGCACAGTGGGATGAGTATGGTGGAGTGACATGGAGTGGCATGAAGGACTGAGACAACAGCGAAGGGTGAACCACCATGTCGAAGGAGACGCGGAGACACACGTACCCGTATATATGTAGTTAAGGTACACAGAGATAAGCTACAGTCAGTTGCAGTCTTTCGTATAATTTGAAGTTTGAAAAACGAAGAAGAAAGAATACATCTTCAAATAGCTACAGGAACTCGAGTTTATCATTATAATTATTTATACTTAACATCTACTTTTATAAAGACAATTTTCTTAACTTCCGGTTAAGTCTTACCTATCCTTTAACACAGTTTGTCGATTCGATAAATTTTAACAAAGCACCCTTTGTCATACTTATTTAAAAAAACTTTCTTAAAATCAAGTTAAGGGTCACATTCACTAAACGTAGAGAAAGCTTATTATTTAGCAAGAAGATTTTAAGTTTGTCGATTCGACAAATATTAACTTTTCATCAGAAATCAATGTTAATGTGGTTTAGAGAAACATATACTTAGGTAAAGTTAACCTTTACTTTAACTTCAAGAACAGGTTGCCTTTACTTTAACTTCATGAAGAGCTTGCCTCATAGTATGGAGGTTATTTGTTTTCCGAATCGATAAATGTTAATTTGTTACCCATTTCAAATAAAATCAAATCTGGTTTACAAATCGATTCCATTCATGACATAACAAATTGTACTATTAAAAATCATTTATAGTTTG
Organism: Drosophila punjabiensis; assembly: GCA_008042585.1. Classification (NCBI taxonomy): domain Eukaryota; kingdom Metazoa; phylum Arthropoda; class Insecta; order Diptera; family Drosophilidae; genus Drosophila; species Drosophila punjabiensis. Next base: position 4,684 of record VNJR01001424.1, read on the forward strand.
TAACATTTTTAGAGTTTTTATAATTATACCTCCCTAGTGAGTGTCTAGTTTCTCTCCGTGTACCATTGCACTAACACAAGCAGTCAAACCTGTCGTCAACGTTATCGCTGTTGTTGATGTTGCCGCTGCCTGCCAGCTGCTGTTCCTCCTGCTCCAGCCTGCTCATCATCCTCCTTCTCCTGCTGCTGCTGCTGCTGCTGCTGTTCTTAACTTTTGCCTTTGAAACTGGTTTGAGTTGAGTTTGTTTGCCGCACTGGTCCGCCATGTCCTCCATCATCTCCTTGTGCGCATGGAGGGGCGCCACCTTAGAGGCGGCGCGGCGCGGCGCGTTGCTCGTAATTCGGATGTTTGACAAGAGCGAGTCATGTACTGAGACAAAAAGCAGCCATCTATCTGTCTATCTATCTGTGTCCCCGCCACCGCCCCCTGAATATCACTATCCCGATAGATATATCCGTGTATGTGTTTGTGTACCCACTTGTGTTGTAAATGCTACTACTGCTGGGCCACAAAAAGCCCAAAACTAAATCAAACTCCAACGTATCTCCACGTATTGTATTTTTAATTTAGAAAACTGCCTTTTGCATACTACTCTGTTCTCTGCTCCTTTACCTTACTTAGCAACAGTGTTTGATGCTGTTCCTTATGCTTTTCTTTTTTTTTTGTTCATTTAAAACGATACGAAACGAAAGCCAAAGAAATTTAAGGAATATTGCTTTTTGTTCTACGACTACTTTTCCAGCCATTCCCTTTGCCTTGGGTCTAGCTTTTCTTTTGTTTTCCTTTCGTATGAATGTTTTTCAGTCGTAAAGAGCAATGAGAGAAACAATTAAAACCCTTTTAAGCTGCTTCCCTTAATGCGAAAAAAAGAGGAGTAAAAAAAACCCACAAAAAAACAAAAAGCAAAAAGGATGCTAAACATTGAGTTACCCAAGTGGAGTTTATATTTTGAATTTTGTGTTTTGTTTTTGCCATGTTTATGCTTATAAATATTTAATAAACATATAAATAATCCTATCCGTAAGCTAAGTTTTTCCGTTGTAGCTGAAATGTGAAAATGTTTTTTGATTTTTCCGCTGCTTTTCCTAACTCTCCATAAATATTATTGGACGTTTTTGCTCTGCGATGCCGAAGGCGAAGGCGGGGACTTAGCTCGTGTTTAATTCTGAGCCTGACCCGCCCTCTCCTCCGGCTTTCCATTCCGTATTCGTTATGTTTTGTACAACTTTTTGATGTATACCAATAATAAATATCGTAAACATATCGAGACCCCATTACAATCTATACCTAAGAAACTAGGAAACTAACAGAACCCCTACATCTAGCCTGATATCACCATGAAAAACCAAAAAAAAATCTCAATCTAAACAAAAACCCAAAATGATACTGTTTATTTTGATACTACTTATATATACGAATAAATATGTATTCCAAATATTTTTACATCACTTTTCAACAACATATATATATTTTGTGAGTTTCTTGCGTTCTTAAGTGTACGTCCTTTGAGTTCTTTTCGATGATCATTTAATTACTTTAACTCGAAATAAAACATCAACCTAGTTATCGCTTTTCAATCAAAAATATATAACAAATATTACTACTACTAGAAATCGTGGCCAGACTCGAACTGGTATGAGTCCCTTCAGGACCTCTCCGGCTTCGACTTTGTGCCCTGTTCTGGGATCATTTTTATGCCAGAGTAAATCGAAAATTCCTTCAAATAGGCCAAGGGGTTGCGCCTTAGTGTGTGTTACTCCTTGCTTGCACCCGGTATATATAGTATATATACACATAAGATATTTGGTTCCGTTTACACACACACAAAACACACGGAGGAGGGTCCTTCTGAATGCTCGGCCAAAGTCTTAGTCCTAGTTACCATCCGTTTTATTTGTCGATTGCCGCCAAGAAACCCGAAAAAACAAGCCAACAACACAACCCCACCACCGAACTAAAACCAAAATAATAAAAGAAAAAAATGGAAATTCCAGAAACAGAAAACATGAATATTGCCATACCATTATACTCGTAACATATTTACAAACTATACCCATATACCATATGAAAAGAAACAACAAAAATACAAAACTTTTCGTTGCAACCCAAAAACTTTTTTAGGAAAGGATGTCATCGTTGCCTGGTTATCTATGAGAAGCATAAAAATGTGCTCCAATATAAAGAAAGTGAGTGCGAAGGTGATAGTATGTATATGCATCAGTCGAACCCATCTGCACTGGCGATGCGTAGCTCTAATAAACAAAGTGATCATAGGGGGGGAGCTCATCCCAATACGAACGGGCATTCAAGACTATCTTCATCGGATCAGTACATAATGAGATCCAATGACGATATGAATGATTGTAAGCATTAACTTTATATTTTTCTCTATATCTCTATCCTATCTATCTCTCTCTAAAATAAGTTATAAGCAAAAAAAAACCAAACAAAAAAAAAAGCAAGCAAACTAAAATGATAAATACAAAGACTCTATCTCCTAACTCGCTATCTCAAAATACCAGTTATCTGTATGATTTTCAAACCTATTATTATTATTATTACATATATATTTCGAAATGCTCCCTTAGTTTTAACCAACATGACTAACCTAACCTTATCATTTAAGCGCTATTTTCATTTCACTCAAAACGAGAATACAAAAGTTTTTCGTTCCGTCCAAAATGATCAACTGAAAAGCAAAGATGAAGAAACACGTTTTACTCTTTTTTCGAAAAAAATAATATATGAAAAAACACACACAAAACAAACGCAGGATTTTGATTAGTAATTATTTCGGTACTTTACTTTAAGTTCTTACATCTCTTTGGTTTCATTCGAACTTTTCTTTCAGTTCTGTTTTTGGTTTCAGTTCTCGTATGATTTCAAATGCAATCTTTCGTTAATTATACAAAAAAAAAAAAAAAACAACAAAAAAAAAGAAACCAAACCAAACCAAACTTGTAAATAGTCTCAAACAACAATTACTCTGCATACGAAATGAATAAAAATAACTCTACTTTGTTTACGTTTGTCATGGCAAGGGTCCTCTCTCTACCTCTCTCTCTGTATATCTCGAACTCACCTCACTTTAATCAAGCAATCAACCAACCAACCAAGCAAATCAATCAATCAATACATCAATCAATCGAAAACGAATAACCACTCAATCTATCAATCAACAAGAAGTACATATCTAACCGCAAAAAATATATATATAATCGACTAGAAAACCGATAACAAATACCAAAAATCAACTGTATATTTCCCCCTTAAATACAAACACACGTTGCAAATAATCCTGAAAGGGTTACAAACTACTCGTACCACCACCACTATTAATATTACCTAATACCTAACGTTAGTGTCAATCCAATTAAGTCACTTAGTTGCGATTTGCAAGCGTATTAGCGGATTAGCAGATTAACCCGTCCCAACAGAGCAACCAATTAAAGCCAAACTGAAACTGAAACCGAAATCGAGGGCCATAGCAAGTGCATAGGTCTAGTCGCTGCCTGCTTTAATTCTAATTCTAATTCTAACTCAAATTCTAACTGAAATAAAGGCAAATCCCCGCAAACCAATCGAATCGAAAGGAAGAGAAAAAGTAAAACAGGAAACTAGAGCTGGTAATGCCTCGATACTGAGCGATTTAAAATCGATTCTTTGCGGAAAGTTCGATTCTTTGCCAGCTCTACAGGAAACTATAACCAGTTTTAGTTACGAACTTTTCGTTTCTCTCTTTTTCAGTTTGGTTTCCTCCTTGGTTCTGTGCATTCTTTTCGTTTCACCTTAACTGTAAATAATTAAAAAACAAATCGAAAAACAAATTGTGTAAATATATAAAAAGTTACAAATAAAAGAAACTAAAAAACGAGACATGAGACTGCAAAAAACAAAAAAATAATAACGAATTGTTTGTTCCATATGTATTTTTTATTACGAAACAATTACATATATCTAAATATATAGCCATATATATTTGCAAACTCTATTCAATATTTATATATGATATGTATATTTTCCTTACTTCCAACATTTTCAACAACAACAACAACAGAAACTCTCCAAAAACCTACTAAAAACCAAAAACCAAAACCCAAGCTAAAACTAAAACTAAAGCTAGAACTACAAATCAATTTGGAGCAATTCAAAGTTTAAACACGTGTGTGTGTTTGCCTTGTTTGATTCAAATATCGAGAGATGAATAATAACAAACACAGAGAACACCGAGGTGTGTGCACACACATGAGAAATTTGATTGGATTTTGGTTTTGAAATTTGCATATTTGAAGTTTTCGTAAATTTTTAACAGCCGCAGCTACATACATACATAAGTTCTTGTACAGTTCGTTTCGCGTTTGTTCCCATTTGTATAGCTCGTTCTGTATAGCAAAAAACAAAACAAACAAACAAACAACCGAACCCCCAAATGAGCACCCACACACCTTTGTATTTACAAAACAAACTTGTATTTAGTTGCGACCCAGAGATGCGACCCATCCACTCATCTGTAAATAAATCTCTCACCTCCAATCATGACAAAAACCAAACCAAACCAAAGACCCAAAGACCAGCACACACCGGACAGAGGTACGAGTATTGAAAAGTCTTGAACCAGTTCCCATTTCCCCAGGCACAGGTCCATTCAAATCTCTGACGGCAGACGCGGCGGGATATACATATACCATGGGATAGAGCCAGTGAGTTGCCAGTGGATTGTATTTCCAATAAGTTCTAGTACATACTTTCAAGAGCAGCCGGAGAATTATTGCCCAAGTTTGTTCCTCCTTTTTTTTTTTTTTCGCTTTATCGGGTTTCACATTCACACAACCCACTTTACCGGTTGGGCCCTGTGCCCCATGATTTATTTATAGGTCGGAGAGGGTGCACGGCGCAGGGCGGAGTAAATGAAAATGGAAATTGGAAACTTGACACCGAGCAGCGAGCACCGAACAGCGAGTGCCAAAGCATTTTCCCCATTGTCTCGCAGGGATCCAAACTTATTTGTGTCGATGTAACACTTATCAGAGAGTATAGAGACCGCTTGCAAAAAACACATTTTATTCGCATCCATAATTCGCTGTTAATTGCTATAATCCGCTTAGTTCTTAATCAGGTAGCGATGCTCCTCCATAGCTCCGACGGCACCTAATTACCACTGGAAGTAGCCACGAGAGAGAGGGCGCAATTAAGACTCTGAATGGAGGAGGAATATATAGCATAGGATGTTGCACATAATGCAGTAGTCGCAAGTACCAACACCCAACGACCCTCGACCTTCTTACATATACTCACTTCAGTGCTCAGTCATGGCAACGGAATCCGGAATCCGTCCGGACACGCATAGAAATGTAAATTCATTATTTATTATTTGTTTGCCTCAATAGAAATCAAATTAGTTTAAGTGGCGAGCTCTCTTGGCCCACAGCGCAGTCAGACAGTTGGCCTCGCATTTGAAAAACGCCAGTCCTGGGCCACGCCCACCACGCCCGTCTCCAGCTCCTGCTCCTCCCTGGCTTCACAATTTGATATTTTCCACTTGATATTTCCGAGTTCTCCAGTCCGACTATCCGACTGTCTGACTGACTGACTGTTTGACTGGCTGTCTTGGCCGCCTCACAGCCCGAAAGCCTGACTGCCTCGTGTTGCTGCTGACTGGCTGGCTGGTTGCCTGCCTTCCTTTTTTCCTTGATTTGATTTTGTTTAAATATTAAACGAGAGTTTTAGGTCTCATTTATAATTCAAGAGCCTTCAGGGCCGTAAAACTGATGGCGGGGGCGGGGCTGAGTTCGTTTTGATTAGCAGACCGTAAAACAATGGTATCAATAGTACAATGGAATTGCGTGCGTGTGTGCATGTTCTTTATTAAATCATTATTTGTTTAGATTGTCACACAAGCACACACGGCAAGCACTCGGCACACACACTCAATACACACAATACACACAACGAGGCACAACCTACTCGTACAAGATTTAATTTCAGTTTTTGGATAAAAGAGCAAGCCCCTCCGGCGCTGAAAATGCCGAGTAAGAGCTCATCCATCACAAATAGTAGCAGCAATTTTAATGCGCTTTAAATTGAGATTTTCAGCAAAGGCATAATAAAGTTGCTTTCAATTACGATACTTTTATTTCAGTCATTTTTATGGCCCACACACACACCACACACAGCACACAGAGTGTGTGTGTGCACACACGAACAATGGCGAATGGCAGGCAGTAATTGGACTTAGACAGTCGACAGTTTCAATTACTGAAAACTTGTACACATATGGGATTAGCAGGGAAAAGCCTTGTTAATTGGTCTACAGCTAATGTAGTGTCGTTTTCACTCGTGTCGGGCATCAAAGGATATGCAAGGATATTCCACCATGCACACACACTTGTACAAAGGCACACACTTTGCCAGAATAATAGGTGCTTTGTTCTAGGGACTCCAAAAGGCAGTTCCAACTTTTTAGGTTCAGTGATGGCAAAAAAAATCGAATTTCTCGATTATTAAATCGAAAATTTAATCGAAATTAATCGAGAAAAATTAAAAAAGCCACAGGGAAAATTTAAATTTTTTACGAAATTACGAATTATTTATAAAAAAAAGGTTATAAGTCGCGATTATGTTGCCGAAAAGTCATTTATTGATGCCACTAATCGTAAAATACTTTTTGATACAACTCAATCGTTATTTTAAACAAAATAATCGATAACTTTTAAAGAGGAAAGGCTATTAATTTATGTTTTAACGCAGGTTTCAAGGTTTAACTAACTAAAACAATACACAAACTACTTGAGATTTAAATATACTTGAAAATACTCAAAATTAAAAGCATAAAAACCGCAATTATTTACTGCTAAAAAGAAATTATACATTTTAAATCCATTTGTATACATTTAATCCCCCTTGCAATGGCCTTGAGTGTGTGCCGAAGAAGTAAAGTGTGTGCAAACGAGCTGCCAATCAAATGAACGAGCCACTCCTGCCTCCCGCCTCCTGCCACGATTCCTGCTACCTTCGATTCATTGGCATCAATGATAATCCGATGAGAGCCATCAGGAGCTATTGCCTACTTCGGGGCGTTTGCTAACTGCCATTTAAATTGCATTTTCGAGTAGAAACTATACATAGTACTATGCAGTGTGCCGAGTATCACTGGCCACTCGAGCACCTGCCACGCCCCAAACCGGCTGCCCACCTTAATTATGTTTACGGCTTTTTTATTTAAGCCAGAGCGCACTTTTAGCCAGGCATTCTGTGTAGCGTTTGACGGGCCGCCAGTCAGAATTTGCATACCAATTTTCACTACCAGAGAGCAACCTTCCACTTCACTTGCAAAAAAAGCGAAGGAAATAAAATATAAAAAAAGAGAAAATAGGGAGGAGGCAGAGGGAACTATAACCTAGACTGGGGGGCTGATGGGCACTCAATGAAGGCCAGGCCAGGCCGCAGCGTTTTAATTGCAGCGCCGAGCTGTATAGGCGGTAAATAAAAATAATTAAAATAATTAAGCAAAACTACGACGGCATCCGAGCACTCACCGTTTTTTTTTTTCGAGGGGCTGTGCCCTCTTCTTGGGTTCTTCTGCCTGGTTTTTTTGTGGAAATATTTTCATCGTTAATTTTTCGCAGACCTGCCACGTTTTTCGGGGATTTTTATTATGAGTTTATCTGGTTATATATATATTTTCCCCTCGTTCCCCCCAGCCGGCGCCTCGCACACTCGCATTCTTTTCGCCCTCATAATTTCCTTGATATTATTTGGTGTTATAACATAACGCGGGACATGCTTTGGCCAATTTCGGAACAAGCATATTTAAATTTAATCAAATGTCGGTAAAAATGTTTGCCATGCCAAGCCAAAAGGAGGAAACACAAAAAAAAAAAAGGAAAAACGAGGGAAAAAATCATCATCAACAATAACAACAACACGCACACACATAGCAGGGCATTGCCATTCCTTTGTGGGTGTAAGTGGGTGTGGGTGTGGGTCTTGTCGTGAGTGTGGGCGTGGGTGTGCGTGTGTTTGGGTGTTTCTGAAAAGGGGAGTTGTGCGAGCTTCAACCTGTGCGACTGGGTAATTTGTTAGCCAAAACCAGGAGGAGGCGGCGCTGGAGAACCCAGCCTAGTCCGACACCGACGTTTATTTTATTTTATATAGTTTTTGGCATTTTCATGCGCCCACTGTTGTTCCGTTTTCTCCTTTTTCCGCCTTTTTTCGCCTCGGTTTTTCCCTCCCCCCTGCGTGAGCTGGTACAGTTTTCGCAGCATATATATATATATATATTTATATATGTATTTGTCGGGGCATAAAAACTTATTTACCTAGGGACACCCGGGAACAGAGCCGGATTCCGATTCCGGGGCGATTCCATGGCGTCGGGCATCGGGCGCCCGGGGTGTCAACCAATTTCGAGTGCCGCCTTCCCCGGGTCCTGGCCTGGCCTGCGCTGCTCCTGGCCACGGTGTGTGTGTGTGTGCTGTTTGCCAATTGTTGTTTTTCCTACCTTACATATACATACAAATATAAATATATATATATATATATATGTTTATATGTATTTTTTTCACATTGCCATTTTCATTTCAATTCATTTCATTTATTTATGCAATATTTTATGTGCTCATTCATTTTTTGCCCGTTTTGGTTGTCGTCGTGCCCGTTTGTTCTATTAATTTGTTGTCGCTCCGGCTCCACCGTGCTCCTTGCTCCTTGCTCCTGGGTTCCTGCCATGTCCTGGCTTCTATTCAGTCGCCTGTGTTCCATTTTGGCCCGGTTATTTGCCATCCGTCGCGGTTCCATTGTCAATTTCGTGGATACACGTCCATCTATATATATATTTGTATATATAAAAGATGAGAATAGAGTATTGTATATATTATATGGGCATAAAGTCGTGCCATAAACCTCATTCGTCTTAATTTGTATGCCTTGTTTTCGTTGCGATTACGGTTACGGTTAGGTTCTGTGTTTTGTTGATACTTATTTATTATTTTTATGCTCTGCTCACTTAACTGGCTTTGTCCCGGGTCTCGTGTCCCATGTCCTGGTCGCGTGTCTGTCAGTCCCCCCTTGCCGCTGGATTATTGGGGAGTGCGTAGAGAGCTGCATTAAGTAGATTTTACCTGGTTAAACATTAAATACTCACTCTTAGCCACATAAAGCAATCATCATCAGTAGCAGCAGCAGAAAACCATGAAGCAGGAGAGGCAGCTACGACGCTTAGAACCACAAAATGTGGCTCGTACTTTTATTAACAACAAATGACAAAATCAAAATCACACACAACGCTGTAAATAAAGGTCCAATTATTCCATATATTCTCTTGTACAGATATTTAATTGTGTTTGTTTGTTGGTACATACATACTTACATACATATTTACTACCGATTGATTTCGATTTTCCGTTTACTTTCTGAGATACTGTTCGTTGTCACCAATTGAGACGCTTTGACTTTTGTTTTTTGAATATTATATATAACTCTTTGTATTTGTACATGATTATGATTATTAATGTTTATAATTAATCCACTGCTAACAAAAAATCATCATCAACTTTGTACAGTAAAACCATGAGCGAGCGAAAAAAAAAACAAAAACAAATATATAAACTAAAACCAAAGAATTAAAAAAATAACCTCGAGCTTCGGCTCTGGACGAAGCTGAACGTAGGATTTCCAAGATTTGGTAGCGGTGCATGACGATATGTACATAAACACACACTCTTGTAATATATAAACCCCCGTAACCTACCTATAAGTTTTTGCCATTGTTTATCCTCACTTGAAACCTCCAATATTGACTGTGATCCGAGCGAACGGTTTGTAAATCTCTCCTCCTTTTTATGGTTAATAATCACCTATTTTCGGAATAATAATAATAATTCTTTGCCTTGTTTTATAATCCTAATCAGATCTCAAGTCTACCAAAGCTCTTGGAAATCGTACAACCCCAATGCCCATTCCATTTCAAAAAGAATGCCTTTCAAATTTCGTTTTAAGAACGGTCTGTTTAAGTTTCTTCAGTTGTCCGATCCCCCGAAATGCACCCACCGCACCCCATATAACCATCCCTACCTCTCACCCACCACTCCCCCTCGCTTTTGATTTCTGTTTTCGCTTTAGTGATAAAAAAAAATATTAATTAAAAAGGATTTAAATACAGGAAAATTCATTTGTTTCCTCAAAGGAGCCTACGAAAGCGAATTCGAGACACATTTTTGTATAGAACGCCAAGCGCTCATTACTTTTACTTACTCTCTGTCATACTTTGTTTTCTAATTCAATTTCGTGAACGTCAAAAACAGAAAGGATTTCAGCTAAATTTTGTGCTCCTTTATGCACATGCCTAAGAGAAAAACGAAGCACAATAAAAAAAGAAATAAAAAGAAAAAGTGATATATATTTAGCAACAAATATATATTGTATATATATACAGCTTTGTGTATATGATGATGAAATGTTGGGATGGGCTGCCCGGTGACCGCTAGTATAATTGTCTCTCATTTATCAATTACTTATTGTACTTTCTTCTTACTACATTCTACCTAACCTAACAACCTACTACTTACTACTTTACCTTACTACTACTACCCTACTTACTACTATTCGTACTACTATTTGCTCTATGGGTTCACCATTATTCTGTGTTGTTCTCTCTCTCTCTTCCTTTCCCGTGTGTGTCCGTGTTTGTGTCCCTTCAGTTGGTATCCTCTTGCTTTGTCTTCTTGTCTCTTTTTGGTTCCTTTTGAGTTCAGTTGCCTTCTCGTTGTTTAATTAGTTTTTATTCAGTGTTTCGGTTGTAAGTACGTACCCCAAAAAAAACCCCGTACCCGTTCAATGTACAATGTACTATGTACATACATACATGTGTGTAATTTAATTAATGTAATTTTAACATGAAACTCAACAATTTCTGCTCTCTCGGTTACTCATAAGTTACAATTGTGTCGTTTGTTCGTTCGTTCGTTCGTTAGTTCGTTGGTTGAATATCCTACGTTCCTTTTTCGGTGTGTTCCTCCTTCTTTCTAGCTCTCTGTGTGTGTCTCTCTCATTTATCATTGTGTTGTGCGTGTGTGTTAGAATGTTTTGGGCCACTCTACTACTACTGTAATTTAGCCCGGCTATCTAATATAACTCTGCGCTTAACGGTCGCTGCGACCTAAAAAACAAAAAAAGAAACAAAAAACAAAAATTAAACCTTAACCCAAACCGAGTACCAAAAAAATAACCAACTGCAAAAGTATTATAATTTATTTTCCATTTTTTCCCTTTCGGTTCTTTTTCCATGTCTGTGATGTGTCGTTTTTTGCCTTGTCATGATATACTCCTCCTATATATGCTACAAACGCTTCTCCGTAGTATTTGACCATTACACACACTCAACACACTCAACACCCCCAACACACACACACACACAGGACACACGACACTCAAACGCTCACGTAATGCCACGCCCACCACGACACCACCTTTGTTTTGTGCCTTGTATAACTCATAAAGTGTAGTTGCTACTTAATTACAATCATTACTCAAAAGCGCCACAAGGCCGGGTCCCCATTCCCCCCATACACACATATGTGGGTTATCCCTCCATCCTGCATATCCTTTTGGCTTTTTACACCAAACACCAAACACACACCTACATAATTGGTATTACTTTTTCTTTAGCCATAATTTGTACCTCTTTTTGCGACCACTCTGCGTGTGCCTGTTTTTGAGTTATTCTTGCCGTAGCCTTGCTGTATTGCTAAAGAAACAAACTGAAACCGAAACAGTTCAATTTGTTGAAAGAATTGTTTAAACAAAAACCAAATAAATACGAAACCAAATACGTTTGTTGTGTGCCTTTTTAGCTGTAAACATTTTTGTAATGTTGAGAACCATGCCTGAATGTGTTTTATGTATATATTATACCATATCTGCTTCTGTTGGTCTTATATGCCAATACGAAATGGATTTTAGTTACAATTAACTTTTACCAAACAACTCTACAACCTTAACCAGTAGCCTTGAAAAAAGAAAAGAAAAAAGAGAGGACCCTTTACCAAAAAAGAAAAAAAAAAGAAAAAAGAAAATAAATGTGTGCCACATACACATACAACTCTCGCGTTTGCCATAAAAAAAAACAGATACCACCGAATACCCAATTTATTCATCATGAGTAAATGTTTGTTATTATTTTTTAGTTAAGTTCAAATGTTATGCTTGCTCTAGCAACAAATACCTTATATACGGCCCTGCCCGGGCACTAACATTATTTTACAACCGTAACTACCTCTGTTTCTGAACCCTAGCCCCCCCGTGCCCTAACCCCTGATTCCCATAACCCCATCCCGAACCATCCAATCCCATTCCATCCCGTGTGCTTCTGCTCGAAGAGCCGGAAGAACAAGATGAACCAAGTGTGTGTTTTTTGCTTTTCGGTTCTTTATTTTCGAACGTGTCGTGCCTTTCAGTTAAGTTTACAACACAAAAGTTGGGCAGTGCAGTTCCACACACACAAGGCCCAAGGAAATGCCGCTGAAAAAATGAAAAACTCTTGTCTTTAAGTTATTTCTGTGAACGTCATAAGTCTTTGGTTTGTTCCTCCTTACCTTACCGCCTTGAGTTTGTTTGCTTTTTTTTTTTTTTTGTCTTCCTCCTGTTTTCCTTGTATTTTTTCTGGAACTTACATACTTATCTTACTTATGTATTGTACTTACCGCTGCTTTTTACACATTTCCACAGAAATTGTTGTTGTTTCTGCTCCAGTCGGTGGTGCCGCACTTGAGGCTGGAAGCTCTGCTCTGCTCTGCTTTGCTCTGGGGCCGTGACCGCAGCAACTTGCAACACGCAACAGTCGCCGCCGCCGCCGCCGTTGCCACGCTCAACTTGCGACATTTCTGCTGATTTAAAGCTTCATTTCGTCATTTATTTGCGCAATTTTCTCCCCGGACCATCGGCATCAGCGCGGCCACTTAATTAAACAAATTTCTGTGCAATTTAAATGGCATGCTTGGGCGAAGGCGATGGCGATGACGATGTCCCTGGGATGGATGAGAAGAATTCCCAGCCAGCAGTCAGCGCGAGCAGGCAGCCTCCAGTGCGGCACTCGGACGAAATACAAAGAGAAAATATACATTTTTTGGAAATTCCTAGCCCTTTGTAGATTTGGTTTTCCTTTACTTTAATGTGTTGCTACTACCTACTACTATTTACTATTCCCACTTAACCTTAACTACTTTCTACTACTAAATACTGCTACTACTACCCACTACCACCACCACTACTACTACTACTACTATGTACTACTATACTACTCTTTCCTACTTCTATGTGTTCTGTGTTCTCCTCAACAAGACAACATCATTTGCGATTTGCATTAATTGAATTTTTATTTGTGCTTTTAAAATAATCATGTCCCCCAGACTTTTGCAAGGGCCGTGAGACTTTACAGAATCTCTGCGACCAAATCCCGGGCGATGCCCTGCTCTACTCGCTTTTCCGGGAGAGCGCCGAGCCGGTCAAGTGTCCGCTGAAGGGTGAGTGTAAAATTGCAAGCAACGAACTTGAAGTGCAGTTCAGGGACCCGGGGATCTTACTCATCTACACCCTATTCCCATTGCAGGTCCCTTCATCTTCACGTATAATCGTGGCCATGGGGAGTGCAAGTCGCCGGTGTCCAACATTGAGAGCTGCACGGAAGAGAGTCGCCTCCTTCTGAGCTTCCAGGCCTGTCCCGATGTCCAGGGCACCGAGAGTACGGGTAAGTCTCACTGCCTTCAGTGACAATGAGTCATCATCGCTCCTTGCTGGCGCTCAAGGCGAACATCCTTTCTAACTTCCGTTCTTCCTTCCGTCTTTCCGTCGCAGTCGAGGAGCTGACATGCCTGGCGACCTGGAAGGATGGCAACTCACGCTACTTGGTGGGCCTGGTCTCGCACCATCATGCCATTTCGAACGAGGAGCGCTATCGCTGCTTTGTCTACGAGAAAATATCCTCGCTGATGGGTAAGCAGCAGCAGCATCCAAGCCTCGGGCAAACAGGATGAAACTTTTGTTTGAGTCCTAATACCCATGCACATTCGTAACCTTTGCAGGCGGCCCCAGCGTGCTCAGCTCGAAGGATGCCGAATATAAGCTGGCCCAATCCGGCGACGCCACTTGCAATGGCTTAGACAGTGCCGAGGTAAGCATTTTCTGGACGCCCCAATTCAACACACAGCCCCATGCCCGATTACCCACTCCCCTTGGCCGATTCTCAGCTGTCCCCTCCTTCCCTGTTCACCTGTCATTTTCACTTAATTGCACTCAGAAGAAAAATGTTTGCCAAAATTGTTGTTAAAATCAGGCAAGCGATTTTTTTTTAAGGTGGATTTCAGGCGGTAAAAAGTTTACAAGTTCTTGGCCAGGTTCACCTTGCTCTTCGATCTAGAGGGTCTTGTACTTGTTTTTGCTTATCTCTCTTGGCCTTTGAATCCTTGTTGATTTTTGTTCGGTGAAAAACCTGAAGATGAAGCAAAAACGGAGAGGCGCTTGGACTACTTGCACCCAAGTTTAATCGAGTCGTGTCAGTCTGTCTGTGTCAGCGTAAAATAAGTTTCTTAGTTTAAACCTGAATCTTTTCCCAGAGGTTTTAGCCGTTTGTTGGGTGAATTTAACTGTTGAAAGAGTCAACTGGGTTATCTTTTGGCTGTCGAAATGCTATTAAAGTAGAATACATTTCAAAAACTTACACCTAGGTTAGTCTTAGACTCTGGAAATTTTTCGATCAGGTATTTTTTTTATAGATTTAAATATATATATAATCTAAGAATACCTTTTGTAGATTTTTTTTCCCCAACTGTGCTCAGTCCCTCAACCCACCTAAAGGCACCCAAAGGCCAAACTGCAAATCGAACTAACTAACTCATTTTCTCATAGGTTGGCTCACGTATCATGTCGCTCCGAAAACCGCCAGTAGCCGAGCGCTGCGACTTCCCAGCCTGGTTCAAAGGTCCACGCCACTGGCATGCCCTCATGGGCAATGCCGTCTACAATTATCATTCCAAGTGAGTAGCAAATAGGCCTGCGGCCTGAGCTTGTCACTCAGATCAAACTGAACGACGATTCTTTGCAGCGACGGGTCCGTGCACATTATTAAGCCCAACGGCTATATGGAGACACGTGCGCTGTGCGAGCAGATAAACAAACAGACCTCGACCGAAATGATGGCCGTGGTGCACTATACGACCGGGTGGTAAGTGGCCCTAAAATTGAAAAGCTCCCAGTTCCCCGTTCTCCCTGTTTTTCAACTTCAATTCAATGTTCGCTCCATTTCGCACCCCGCAGCCAATCGGGATTCATGTGCATGATGTTCTACCGCCGGGACACGTTCGTCATCGAGATACAGACGGGCAAGCCGGCCATTCGCCTGGAGGACGCCTGTGCACCGGATCACTTTGACATTAATAAGATGTCCTACATTACCTTGCTGGGTAAGGATGCACCAGCCACTGCACTCCACCTCCGAGTCGTCGTATTAAGCCTTTGTTTTATTACACTTTTTAGCGAGCAATCCCGACCTGGCCATGTGTCCAATGGAGGGCATCTATACGCTGCGCGGCGCCATCGGGCCGCCGTATCTGGCCACGCGCCACAAGCGCAATCACAACGGCAAGTCCCATTTGGGCCATGGACATCATCACCACGAGAGCGCTGACTCGGGCAGTTTCGGTCATAAAGGGTACGTCGGCGACATGGCTGCCGTTTACCTCTGGCATTTGTCAATCTATTTCCGTGGTTTCAGGCACAGCTCGCTGAGTTTCCGGAATGCGGAGCGTATGGAACGGGGCTCGTGGCATGCCAATACCCGAGGCCTGCCAGTTCGCAGCCGTCGCGATGCGCCCAAGGATCCGCAGGAGGAGGAGCAGCAGCAGCAATCCCTGGTTCTGGAAAAGACCAATAGCAGTGATACAAGCGTGGGCTTTGTGGCCACACGGAATCGACGGGATGTACCCGGCTGTGTGCCCAACTACAATGCCCAGCGCCAGCTCTGGATAGGATGTACCGCGGAGAACTTGATCGACGTCAGTCCGCTGTGCAGCGTGGACGGAGAAGAGGGTAAGTAGCAGTATATCAGAGTATAAAAAGCGGTGTATGTTACCCTTGCTTTACTCTTTCAGAATACTCCTGTCATGGGTCCTGGAGCGAAAATACCACCTTCTACGTGATCGCTCGCCACAAGGGCAGCAAGCACGGCGTGTGTCTGACCTACCGACCCACGGAGGGCAATGCCGCCAAGCTGGTTGTGGGCGATGCCTGCTATAGGGGCACCCAGAAGCCGCCTGAGCATCACTTGGTAGCCAACCTATCCGTTTTGGGTGAGTCGAACCTCGGTATTAGCGTATAATTCAGGCAACCAAAACTAAATAATTACTTATTTCTTCAGGCAAATGCGGCGAGACTGGCTCAAGTGCCGCCCAGACGCACCGACTGGCCAATTGGCTGCTCCTGGTGGCGATAATGGCCAAATGGCTACATCTGCACAGCTGAGGGGCGACGAGCAGGATGAAGAACTGCTCCGGATAGGCAGATATAGATGAGCGTGACAAGCCAAAGCGCAATCACTAATTCCCTAAAGAAACCAAATCCCATAATGATCATGTATACAAGACACATCACAAGACTTATTGTATATTTCGTGTAGTTTGTGTAAGGCGTAATCGAACCTCTTCGCAAGGGTTTGGCTGTATATAATGTATTGTTTTTTTTCTTATTAATGCTACACACTTTTGTTTAGTTCTAAGTGCTTTAAAAATAAACAAGATTCGATATAAATTAAGATGAGCAGGAGCAGGAGCCCACACAATATGGAAAATGGTTTGCAATACAGCCTTAGATCAGCGCTATTTGTATTAGGCCTAGTAAAACGCGTCTATTACTAAAAGTAGCGCAACTATTAATGCAAATATGCAGCAAATGCTATTTATTTATAGTACGATTACACATTAAGCAGCATCGAAAGCATAAAAAAAAACAAGCAAAGCAGAAGAAAGACATCTGAACTATACGAATACAAGCTAAAAGCTTTTTCGTTTTGTTTTCTTTTGAAATCATCTTGTAGTGTGTATTTTGTGTATCATTTCAAAAATGTTTCCTAAGAATCACAGGACGAAGACAACAGTTTAAACTACATACATACATTATATAGAAATAGGAAGCGCGATATGTACTCGAACGGTGGTTCGTTTTCGCGATTTCGCTTTCAAAATGTACAAACAAGCAAAGGGCCGAGAGAGAGTCTCGGCCATACGATAATTATTATAAAGCTGTCATTGCAGCATACAGCAAACCCCTACATATTTGGCATAAATATACAATATATTTTTATGTACAAACGACGCAAAGCAGTACATACATTCATACGAGTATATACATACTTACATATAATGGATAACGTTTTGCATAGGATCGCATTGGTTTCATAATACATAATTAATACCTTGCAAAGTACGCGTATATTGTATGATTCATTATAATAGTTATACATACATACCTATATATGCTGACAACCATACATACATATAGCCACGTAAGGAACTGTGAGGAATTCGAGCAACTTTGATAAGTAGAGGCACACACCACTTTCATAATCAATCAACTAACTGCGTAAGACACAACCAACAAACAACTCACAACTCAACCAAACAAAAAAAACAAACGAATGAAGGTCAGAGGACGGTGTCAGATCAGCAGCGAAGGATGCTAAAATAATTAGAGTGTTTAAGACAATTAAGCGGTGATATAGGTCTAGAATAAACAACAACTGTGTGTGTAAGTCTCTTATGAAAGCACAACAACTGCACGAGCAGAGGATATATATGGCACCAACATCTGTCAGAGTGTGAATGAGGAATTAATGATGATGATCAAGTGTGTATCCAAAGGATTTCAAAAACTAGCATTTTTCTCTCAAAGTACATAGTAGGAACCCATGGAAGCATTTTTGCCTAAAATTCCACAGAACATAAGCGAACGAATAACGACGATTATCGAGTAACGAGTAACCGTAATTAAGGAGTAACGAGAGAGAGATACAGAGAGACCCCTTCAAGGCAACTAGTCAAAATTTATGAAGCGTAACTTTGAGTTCCATGTAAATAGCGAATGTAATGCGAATTGAGCGACCGAATCGTTGGCGCCCCGGTGTGTATACATATGTAACTAATTGCTAGTTAGCTAAAGGACGAAAGGTTGGGACTAGGAAACTGACGACTCGGCCAGGACGCACACGAACATGCACGGCGGGCGTACAGAACAGTAAGGGTTACCTTCTAAGGACTATGTATAACATTCAGCAAACACTTATATAGAAATACGATGATAATGAATTATAAACTTGGGCAGCCGGCGGACGGAGATGGCAGACAGACACCACCCCATAGGACACACACTAGGCAACGTGGCCGTAACCGGAACTGGAACCAGAATCAGAACCGGAAACGGAACCGGATATGGCATTAGCAGCAGCACTCCATATCGTGGTGGGCCAGACAAATCAGCAAATCGTTATGTACAAAATGTACAATGATGATCGGACAGGCGGAGTAGCAGCAGCTGTGCTTCAGCATTTTTTTGAGTGTACCTCCTCTCTCTAAATAAGCATTTCCATTTGTTGTCAGCTTTTAAAAACACGTAAATACGAGCATATTATATAATAAAGAAAGCATTTTAAAAAGTAAAATCCGAAAGTCACGCACGACGAATCAAACGAGAAATATCGAATAATGCCTATGTACTTCAAGTCATTGGACAAGTTCAAAGCCCAAAGCCCATCCTCCAGCCAGCACTCGAAATCCGTTTGGTAGCCGCTTTGCTGGTTTATTTTGCAATTGTTAAACTGAGACACTCAACAGCCCCATCTCCAAGCTCCCTCCCACACTTCGACTTCCCCCAATTTCTGATGCAGCTCCAGATCCTGCCTTAGTTGTCCTCTTGTGTCATTGTCAAGAACCTTAGCGTGTTATCGATGTTCCAAAAAAAAAACGGTCTCCACAAAATGTATTCGAAATGTTTCTAAAAACGGCTAAGAAATTAAACGAAAAACAAAAAAACTTAACAAATCCAAACCAAAACATAAACGTGCAACCATATTTTTGTAAATAGACGAAGCTACGCTTGAATTTTTATCCAATTTTTGTGTATGGCCAACTGCAGTCAACCGACTCTTACATATGTGTGATGGGCGGCCAGGCCCAGATTGTGGGCGTGGCTGCTCCATCTGAGTGTGAACGCTAAGCATTAGAGATATAAGTGATTTTTATATTCAAAGCGATTTTATAAATCATTTTAATTGTCTATTTTAAAAGAGTGCAGCGCAAGCAGAGGCAAACGAAACGAATTAAACAAAAAATGATATGCCGTCGATTTAGTTCATGTGTGTGAAGAAAAATGTATGCAATTTTCGTCAATAATTGAATGTTTTGAATACTGTGTTCTAACCTTGTTTGGATTTGTTTTTTAAGCTAATATAAATACAAATACAAACTAATAAGAAATATATATTGAATGTGTTTTAATCTGAACAATTAGTTTTAATTGGGAATATTAATTTATTTGAATAACGCAAGCAAGGATTTTGGGTTTGCTTTAAAGCAGAAATAAATTATTATTTCACTTTATTTTAATTTTTGGAAAATGTGCTATGTTTTTTTAATGTGTTATTGTTTTGACAAACTTTTTTGGCTTAGCGTGTTTTTTTCACTCAATGACGAGAGTCCTTTGGTAGGTTCGACTTTTCTTAAGCTCGTCGTCTTTTCTCGTTGCTTTACTTCATCCCCTTTGTATTTACTCGTTGTTCTACTTACTTGTCAGATCTTCTCGGTCATCTTAATACTGGTTGTTGTCTAGGGTACTCCTGAACCTCGATGTTAACTCACCCAATGTCTAGATTATATTTGTTGTGCTCCATACAGCCTTTATTTTCCAAATTAAAAAATTAGTATAAATACAATAGTTATCAAAATGTTAATATTTATTTATATAAATTGTTCTTAAAGATTATACCCTCCTTATGAAGTGAAGTTACAAGATTAATATCTACATAAGAACAATCCTTAAACAAAAATTACAAAATAAATCAATCAGCTTTAAAGTTTGATTGGAAAATTAATATCTGGAACCTTTTTCTTAGAGTAGTCGCATATTTCTTGAGTCCCTCATCTGGGAAAAGTCATCTTGGTGTAGGAAATTGGATGCTTCTTTATCTTCTTTTTTACCTTGCAGATGACTAGAGAACGTTAATGTTTAATATTCAGTAAACGTTAATAAAACTACAAAAATATTAGTTTATTTATTTTATTTTTATTAAAAAGATTAAGTACTGGCTGGACATCCTTCTAGGCACGCCTTTGTGGCGTAGTGGCATCCTTCATGTTAGATTGGTTACATACTTCTTCAAAGGGATGGCAATGTCATCTTGGTTTCGTCGTTGTTGCGATGCATTGAATATCATCGTAGGTTCTTATTGAAATTTTGTTCTCTTTGTTCATACATTTGGTGGGTGAGGTTATTTTTTTTGGTACTTTAAACCTTGTTTTTAATGTTTTGAAAAACATATTTCGGAGAAGAAGAGCATCAGTAACCTCACCCGAAAATCTGATGCCTTTTATGTTCGTACGAAGGGATTGGAAAAGGGCTTGAAACTTTTCGATAATTTTGGACAGCGGTTTTATCAAACAAGAACTTGAAGTGTAAATTCCGCAGTGTAAAAAAATAATTAGGAATTAAAAAAATAAATGTTAAAAAAAAATTAGTATGCACACTATAATCAAAAGATGAAAAATCAAGTAGAAACAGTAATTAAATTAATCACTAAGTAATAGTTTCGTGCTCAAAAATATTCATACAACATTACTGACACCCGCATCCATACATATATGACTAAATAATTTCGTTAAAATATTTCTAGAATAATTTCAGGCAGATATAGAGCAATCAGGGAAGTTCATCATTAAAGGACACGGAAAAAAGAGAAGAAGGGACGCATCATGTTGTACAGAAATGAGGGGAATGTGCAAATCCGGGTCAAACAACGAGTATTTCCATATAATAAATGTGTTTTCATTTGAAGTTGCATAGTTTAATATATATTACTATATTATGTTAAAGTTGCCGATTTATAGTAATTGATATATCTATGTCGATGTGTATCCAAATTTATCTGGTGCATGTATATCACGAATACTATAGATGTTATGGTTTAATATTGCCGGAACGGATAGGTGAATTTCTCAGATATTTAATATATTGAAGATAGTGTAAATACCAATTTTATTTCCAATTATTAATATAGAGTTGTGTAAAAATGTTCTTCGGTTGATGGGATAGTATTTTGGTTCTAGTTTCTCTTAGTTACACTGAAGTCCAGAGAGTAGAAGAAATAATTGCATTCGAAAATGTTACCTTAAAGCCCAGTGGAGTGCCAATTTCTACAGGAAGGATTTACGACACAAGGGATCTTTATTTCATTCCAAGATGCTGATGTGACACAAAGGATTATTCGAGTTTCATAGCCAAAGCATTTGAAGCATAACTCATGTCCCCTACGATTTTACTAACATATATGGGGTCCTTGCAGATGAATTCAATTTTGTTTGGAGGAACTTTAATTACAGTACAACAGTTTCGTGCAACTGAATTGTAAGTAAATAATATTTTTTATAATATTTTTTCAATGTGTTATAGAATATCCTTTTGTGGTTCAGAGATTTCATCTTAAATCAAAAACTATTTGCGGTATTGTGAAGCATTCATACATATATATATGTAGGTTTGTAGGTTCTAAATCCATGCTATTGTTTGTACCATCTTTTCATAAGGCATTATTTAGTGATTTATCTGTTACAGATTCCTTTTAATTTTGGTGTGATGTCCAATTTTTCAAAGTTAAAAAAATAACGAAGGTGTGATTTTTTTTTAAATTATTTAGTTTGCGATGAGTATAATATAATTTTTGATCTAAAATGTACTTGTGTATTTAATACACAAAATAGTTGCTTTCATTTGTACAGGATGAATATTGATTAATGTTGATTTGACTTTCGGTTTAAAGATGAGTTGTATATAATTTCTAACGGAAAATGCAAAAGGATTATGCCATTTTTATGCATTTTAAAGTGATAATCGGTTTGTATTTAAAAATAAATATCCAAACAAATTGATTATTTTAAAATATTATTTGAAGAATTTTGTTATTGTGAATAATAGAAAACCCAAAAAATTTGTACTTGTTCCGATGTAATGTTTTGTTATAACAGTATTAACATTTTGTCTTAAATTTGACTGTTAATTTAATGTTTAATCGCAATCTTTAGTGTTGATTTATTCAAATAGCATTGGTAGCATTGTTGATTCGATTTGAATAGCTTTCGCGATGTTATTCCTTATGGGGAAACTTGAAGATTTGTTGAGCTTGATGACTTCTTTCATATTTTTGCATTAGATTAGTAAAATAAAAACAGAGCTTATTTATATTAAGCAGTTTTTTAAACATAATATAGTGCAAGAAGAAACATTTTAAATATATTTTAAGACTGCAGACAGTATGTATTCGAATGCATTACCAATTCAAACAACATTTACTGTGAAGGCACATGTGATTATGTTTGTTTTCTTTCAAATACTTAGAATATTATTATTTTAAAGAATGATATTTAACAAAAAAATAACTCAAATAATATCTGGATAAGAAATAGGGTCGCAGTAAATTGTAATTAAACAATAAAACATATAAACACCGAAATATGAATTATATTAAATAATATAAACAAAATAAATTTCTTTTGATGGTAATAAACACATTGTTAAGGGAACTTTACCAATAAATTGATTTAAAGTTTAAATAAACTACTACCTAACTTTATTTTCTTTAAAGCCTAACTATTTATTTGCTGATAATATATGTACATTACGCGAACCTATGTATAGGGGATATGGATAAAGAAGCAGTCCTACCTAAATTATTATAAAATTAGCTAAAGTAGTTATAACTAACCAAAATAATTAAATTCAAATTCAAATTATACGATTTTTTTTAAAGAAAAATGTACTGTAGATCGAAAATAGAAGTCCAACGATGTTTTTATATCGCCATATCATGATAATGTTGCTCGGAGAATTTTGTTATAAAACAGTATTTTTATTAAATACTCCTTTATATGTGATTTGTTAAGTATTTGTTTTAATAATTTATCCACAGAGAGGTTTGCAGTGTCTTTAAGTTGTAAGTCTCATTTGAGTTATATATGCAAATTAATTTTTGTCAAAGTTATTCCCTTCTTGAAATATTGATTATTTTATCGAAAGTTTAAAAATCAATGTACATGTACAAATTTATTTTTTCAACGAGAAGATTTTCGACTTTGGGTCTTTTGTTTATATTCCAAGACCATTCAGGGTAATTCAGTTATTAAGGTTAGTTCGATAGCATTTGAAGCATAACACTTAATGTTCTGTACAACGTGAAAAACTGTTTTTTTTTTTGCATATGACTGTAATTATATTGTTTTACTTAATCCGGAAAAACTATAAATACAGTAAAATACAGTGCAAAACGAATCTAAGCAAACTATATATTTCGATTATTTGTTTCCTCCTTAATTTTTGGCAAGACTTTGGTTTTGGATGAGTAAATTCCAATGTTATAGTTTGTATATGTTGTTTATACATTTATAATAACACTTAATGTTGGGGAATCACATAATTTCTAGGTATTGAAAACTAAGAGACGATCGATAAGTAGGTATATATAATATATATAATTTTTCAGGATAAATTGGGGTTAGTTGTGATCCGATATATAAAGAATAGAAGATTTGGTTTAATTAATTACAGTAAATGTATTAACCTTTTATATTTTGGGGTTGTGATAGGATTATGTGTTCCGTTTTTTGTTGGAGTTATGGATACATATATAAATATATATATTTCAATAAATTTTCTTTGCAGTATGTTAGCAAAAACCATAATAAAACGTCTTTAAATATAGATCAAATAAATTTTTTAATTGTGTTGATTCGATTTGAATAATATCCAGTTGAGGTAAATCCTATATGTAGTTGTTGATATGTCATAGTATAGTTGAATAATAGTTGATAATTTAGCTTAATACATATTTTGGTGTTTGTTTAATGTCTGTATTTGATGTGTCCTTTCAGTTTGAAGACAGACATAATATGAATTCCTTGGGGCTGAACATATTTTAAAAAAAGTTTTACCAAATTATACAAGCTTTGATTAGGTTTAAGGATAGCAGAATTTTTAAACAAGGATGCGAAAATTTATTTGGTTTTATAATAGATATTTGTTACCACATTGCGTTTCTTTTGTTTCTTTCCGGGTGTTTTTTTATAAGCAATCATGGGACAAAATCAGAAATCAAATAAATGTGTTTTCCTTCAATGTACAAATACATTTTTGGTGATTATTTGTTTGTTTTTTTATACCAGGAGTCATATGTATATGCTTATAAAAAGTAAACTTGGCCGTGGGATTATGATCCAGAGTTTTTTAACTAGATGAATTGATGCACTGGTTTGCACTACTTCAGGGAAGTAAAAAGCACGCTTTTGTTACTAATTGTTAAAAAGTTAAAAAACACAATGAAAACTCACTAAGAAACACAGATTAAAGGCAAGTAAAGTTTAAACCGAAGGCAGTTAGTAAACGAGCGCGTGAAACGTCAAAGGAGATTTGAACTTAAGACAAATATATATATTTTAATACGAAAAAAAAGTTGTTTTTAGAATAATAAATTGAAAAATAATTCGGAAATTATATTATATATAAATATAAATTGTAAAAGAGTAAAAAAAAACGTATTGACAATATATAAAAAATATAATATTAAATTAAAAGTCATAACCAAAACAGATCAGAACTCCTATCTAAAATATTTAGAGAACGTAGTTTATATTGAAGAATACCAAAAATATGCCATGTCGGCAATGATTTGTTAAACCCTACCTAATCGGTTCAAAATATTATTATTATTTCATGCTAAGAATTTTTTTTTAAGAAACGCTACCTAATTATTGCTAAGGATTTTTTACCAGAAGTTTTTATTGAATTATACGGGAATATTGCCATGTCGGCTACGCTTTGGGGAATCCTACCTATTCTTTTGTAAATATTTTACACTCCACGAACCGTTTAGGGATATATGTTGAATGATATTATTTGAGAGACGTTTCAGAAATCCTGCCTATTTTATGTTACAGATTTTTTACCAGAAGTTTTTATTGAATTATACGGGAATATTGCCATGTCGGCTACGCTTTGGGGAATCCTACCTATTCTTTTGTAAATATTTTACACTCCACGAACCGTTTAGGGATATATGTTGAATGATATTATTTGAGAGACGTTTCAGGAACCCTGCCTATTTTATGTTACAGATTTTTTACCAGAAGTTTTTATTGAATTATACGGGAATATTGCCATGTCGGCTACGCTTTGGGGAATCCTACCTATTCTTTTGTAAATATTTTACACTCCACGAACCGTTTATTGATATATGTTGAATGATATTATTTGAGAGACGTTTCAGAAACCCTGCCTACTTTATGTTTTATGTTAGAGAGTTTTTACCAGAAGTTTTTATTGAATTATACGGGAATATTGCCATGTCGGCTACGCTTTGGGGAATTCTACCCA
>VNJR01001428.1:0-13096 GCA_008042585.1 Drosophila punjabiensis
AGTCTTCTATATACTCTCACTCGTATATATGTCGGAACGAGCCGGATCGGTCAACTATATCATATAGCTGCCATACAATCGATCCGTAAATTTGTTGAAAAAATATTATAACTTCACTATTTTTCAACATATCTTGATCAACTCTCGAATATAAGCTATATATATTAATTTTATTATTTATTATTATTTTTAGATTAAATTTTATAAAAATCGGACTACTATATCATATAGCTGTCATAGGAACGGTCGGCAAATTTTTAGAAAAAAAATTATATTTTTGTCAGTTTTCAACATAATTTCTTCTACTTTAAGATACTAGTATTTCATATTATTCCAGAATTTTGTTGTAAATTTCATAAGAATCGGACGACTATATCATATAGCTGCCATACAAACGATCGGTAAACGTGGAGAAAAATTAAATTCTACTTTATATGTAAAAATGTGAAAAAACGTATAAAAAATGTAAAACTGTAAAAACTGTATAATATGAAAGTAGTTCATATTATATTATATTGGGATAGATTATAATTTAAACAATTGGAATCTGCAAGGGTATACCAATTTCGGCGTGCCGAAGTTAGCTTCCTTTCTTGTTTTAAATATGGACTCCGTCAGACAAATTAAATATTTTATTGACACCATTAATGAGGCAATCCACATCATTAAGGTAAAGGACAATCTATCGGATGAGGTCTACGTGTTATTTGCTCATATGGTGCTCGGGAAATTTAATACACAGACTCTTCAATTATATGAGAGTCATGTAAAAAAGACCAAGGACATGCAGAAATTACCGGATGTTATGGATTTTTTGGAGCAGCGACTGATTTCAACTAGCTCTGTTCAGAAGAAAAAACCTGAAAACAAAAATACATATCTATTAAAAAATTTTTATTTTTTCGAAAATTTTAATTTCTTAAATAAAAATAATTACTTAAATGAAAAGTGTCCAATCTTCAAAATGGTGGGACACGTAATAGCCCAATGTCAATAATTTAAGGGGATGAATTCCACCAAGCGATTAGAAATCGTACAAGAAGTACAACTATGTACAAAATGCCTTAAACATTTTAGAGGCATAATTTGTACAAGCGAATATTTATGCTCTTATTGTAATAAAGGGCATCATACCATGTTGCCTTTTAATTCTCAAAAAAAGGAAAGAGTTAACACCTGTGTCACTTTAACTCAGGCGTTGCTTGCAATAGCAAGAATTAAAGTAAAGTCGGCTAATGGCTTTTTAAATTGTAGTGCTCTGATTGATATTGGGTCACAAAGTACCATAATATCAGAGGAGGCAGCACAGATTCTAAAGCTGCCAAGAATTAAATCAAAAACTGAATTAAGTGGCATTTCGGCTTCAGATACATGTGTGTCAAAATATAAAATAAAAATTGTCGATATTCATGCATTCACAAACTAAATAGGATAATAAGCTACATCGTAAGATTTATTAATGTGAAAATAAAAGGTACATCCTATCCGTGCTTCTTAACGGTCACAGAATAGTTATAAACAGGAGCAGGAATTCCAATTTAGTCCAGAGCTTAACAGCATGCTTAACAATAAAGAAATCAAAATTAATTCCAAAATTGTAAGTTTGCATCCAGATTGCAAGAGCATCCAATTATTCTTGACAAAGGGCACATTGCTGAATTTATAATAGAAAATGCTATCAAGGAAACCTTACATGGTGGAATAAATTTAATTAGAACTTACAGTTTCTCAAGTTGTTTGCAAGTCGAACAGTTTATAATATAATAAAGCGAGCTGAAAAGGAGAAGAGACTCCACCTGAGGAATTCCGCAGGCAGAACAAAAATTATGAAACAAATTTACAAAAAACCGCATTGGACCATAAAAATGATTGCGGTAAAATATTGAGCCACGAGACTATAAGGAAAGCTCTTAATTTACACAAGTACTCATCACAGAGCCAGAGAAAAGCCATTGTTTTCTGCTATAAACATTAAAAGACGGCTCGATTTTTTATAACGCCCACGTTATGAAGCCTGCGGAGTATTGGGATAATGTTATTTTTTATGATGAGACGAAAATAATGTTGTATACCCATTATGGGCCCAACAAAGTTTGGAGGAAGCCTAACACAGCTTTCCAGCAGAAGAACATTATACCAACAGTAAAATTTGGCAAGCTGTCTGTAATGGTATGGGGTTGTATTTCATTCAAAGGCTGCGGATTTTCAATGACATTATGACGAAGAAGTTTTATTTAAGTATAATTCAAAAGGAAATGACAGCATGCGCGATGAAATTTGGATTTTTTAAGCCTGAAAACCCGGATAAACTAATATATTAATTGTACCAGGGCAACGACCTGAAACATAAATCGCTACTGTGCAGGACATGTCTGCTGTATAATTGCAGCAAAGTAGTTGACACTCCTGCACAAAGCCCCGATTTGAACCCAATCGAAAATTTGTGGGCTTTGTTGAAGAAGAAAGTCGCTAAACGGGCGCCAACAAATAGGACCGCCTTAATAAAAAGTGTACAAGAATGGGCGATTCCATTCTTAGTCTTCGACGGGGATGGACGTGTTTTTCAAGAGCTCCGAGTTGCGTTCGTTCTTTATATATGTATAAACCGAACGCGATATATAAATAAATATTGCTAACTGTGCGATTTTACTTCGTTTAGTGCTACGCGCACTAAGCTCAATCAAATGAGCGGCGATCAAAATAATGAGCGTAGAAGCTCCGTTAACCAAAGAAACGACGGAAAAAACGTTTACAAACCCGGCCTCACTGGCCGTCGAAAACACGAGAGCACGCTCTCTATCACCAGCCCTACTAATTCCAACTCCTACATTTTAGAGCTATCAATGCCAGACCCCACCACCACCAGCTTCTATGGAAGACGCACAACCAAGCAGTGCTACAATTAGTGCTACCTCAGCAAAAGAAATGGCAACAACTAAAACAACGACCAATATTGTGAAATCGGTGTCAACGGCTCCATCGCCAACTGCAAGGGCAACAAAAACCGTAAGCTTCGATAAGCAACAAGCTGTTTCGGCCATACAGACCGGTATGGATCGCTACATCCAGATTAAGCGTAAGCTTAGTCCGCAAAACACGGTTGTTAACAAAACAAAGATCAACCGTATCATCCAATCCAACGAACAAGCAAGGAGTTCCAACAACACCAACAGATTTTCCCTCTTGGCAGATGCTGAGAGCCAAGCTGAGCCGGAACAGGTGACCCAGAAGAATCCAAAGCCCCCACCTATTTATATTAGGAAAAAAAGTTCAAACGTCGGGGACGAACATTTTCATGTTATTCCGCTTATAAAAGGGAACATCCACGAAACCAATGTTCAAACCAAATATGAAGAACAATTCCGAGCTGTGTCTTAATATCTGGAGGAAACAAAAAAGAATTTTTACACCTACCAACTAAAAAGCAGAAATGGACTACAAGTAGTACTAAAAGGAATCGAACCTGACGTCGCCCCCTCTGAGATATTAGAAGCCCTTAAAGACAAGGGATTCTCTGCTAAGAATGTCAGCAATATTATCAACAAAAATAAAAAACCGCAACCACTCTTCAAGGTCGAGCTCGAGCCAGAAAGCAAAACCTTAAAGAAAAATGAAGTGCACCCGATCTACAAGCTGCAGTTCTTATTGCATCGGAGGATCACCGTGGAAGAACCCCACAAACGCAACGATCCAGTACAATGGACAAATTGTCAGGAGTATGGACACACCAGGACGCACTGCACACTTCGGTCAGTCTATATAGTCTGCGGAGACTTCCACAATTCCGCAACCTGCCCTGCTAACAAAGAAGACCCACGTACATAAAAGTGTGGGAACCGCGGAGGAAACCATATGGCAAACTACAGAGGCTGTTTGGTGTACAAGGAGCTGAAGAGTCGTATGCGACGAGCGACAGCTACGCGACAACAAAATACGAAAAAAGGTGTATTCTAAATCAACAACTACGCCAGACGTACTTTTCTTCAAGGCAGACAGATCAGCCTTCGGTCCGCTCGGTACCACCAAAGGCATTTCCTATGCTGATGCTCTACGAACTAACATGGAAAATCCACTTCAGCCACACTTAGAAAACGCTCAGCAAGTCCCAGTCCAACCGAAAAACAATTTGGAAAGTATGATGTTTACCATGCAACAAAGTATGATAGAGCTCATGTCTTTTATGAAAACGACCATGCAAACGCTGGTTCAGAACCAGAATATGGTGATTCAGCTGCTTGTATTGCAACAGTCCAAATAATCAATGCCCAATCTACGCATATCCATGTGGAATGCCAACGGTATTTCACGACATAAACTTGAAATAACACAATTCCTGAATGTAAATCACATCGACGCCATGCTGCTGGTTGAAACGCACCTCACAAGCAGATATAACTTCCATATACGGGGTTATACCTTTTACCGCACAGATTATCCCGATGGTAAAGCCCACGGCGGCACCGGCATCTTAATTAGAGAACGCATCAAACACCATTTTCATCAAAGGTATGCAACAAATTACTTGCAAGCCACGTCTATTAAAGTGTGGAAACGATAACCTTTGCATAGCCGCTGTCTATTGCCTACCTCGCTTTACAATCTCTAAAGGTCAATTCTTGGATTTCTACAACTCACTTGGGGACCGTTTCATAGCTGCTGGAGACTACAACGCCAAGCATACGCACTAGGGATCACGCCTCGTTAGTCCCAAGGGGAGACAACTTTTTAATGCACTTATAAATGTGAGCAATAAGTTGGACTACGATTCTTCTGATAGCCCCACATATTGGCCAGCCGATCCCAGCAAGATATCAGATCTAATTGATTTCGCTGTGACAATAAACATCCCACGCAATCTAATAAGCGCCAAGGCCCTAGCGGATTTCTCATCATACCACTCTACGGACCACCCCAACTGGCTGACGTCGCACAGAACTAACTGGATGAAATACAGGAAGTATGTGAGCTCCCACATTGAGCTAACCCCCCCGCTCAATATCGAAGCGGACATCGACTGTTCTACCGCAGCCCTGGAAGAGGTACTCGTCACAGCAGCCATGATCTGAACACCACAACGGAAAGATGTGCTAATAAAGAAGTTCAAGACCAACCTGCAAATTGAACAGCTTGTTCTGGAAAAGAGGCGTATTAGACGGGCGTTGCAAACCAGCAGATCGCCATGCTCAGAACAACGTCTAAATGAAGCAACCCGCAAACTAAACCGTGCTCTAAAGCAAGATGCCAAAAACGAAAAACTAAGATATATTGAGAAACTGTCCCCAACTAGTACAAAGCTTTGTGGAGGGCTCACCCAAATCTGAGCTCTCCGGTGCAAACCGACTCCCCGATAAGAAATTCTTCAGGCTGCTGGGCACGCAGCGACATAGACAGAGCCGAAACATTTGCCTCACATCTCAGAAGCATCTCCCAGCCCTGCCGCAAATGAATCCGCGATAACAGCGTTTCGACCGAACGAGATCACTAAAGTCATCCGGGAGCTAAAACCGAAAAAAGCTCCCGGCGTTGACCAAATAATTCCAAAAATGATAATTGGACTTCCGAACTGTGCTATTGAGGTCATCTGCAAACTCTTCAATAAGATCATAAGAATCAGCTACTTCCCAAAAAAATGGAAAAAGTCTATTATCATAATGATACCGAAGCCCGGAAAAGATCACACGATTCCGTCCTCTTACAGACCAATAAACTTATTATCATGCCTGTCCAAATTGTTCGAAAAATGCCTCTTAACACGTATAATACCATATATGGGAGCTCACAACATTATCCCAGCCCATAAATTTGGCTTCAAAAATAAACATGGAACCATTGAGCAAGTTAAGAGAATAACATTAGAGAATTTCACACAGCCTTCGAACATAGAAAATACTGTAGCGCAACATTTCTCGACGTATCTCAAGTATTCGACCGCGTCTGGCTCAATGGTCTCATGCATAAAATCAAAACACATTTGCCCGGATATACTCATAAACTACTTGAGTCATATCTCTACAACAGAGTCTTCGCAGTGAGATGCAACACAACAACATCCGACAACTACAAAATCGAAGCTGGAGTCCCACAAGGAAGCGCACTTGGACCTACTCTATTCATCCTCTACACAGCGGATATTCCCACGTGCGACCGACTAATAACCTCCACTTTCGCCGACGATACTGCGATCCTCAGCCGCTCCAGACGCCCAGTCCGTGCATCATCCCAACTCGCCAACCACCTCACGGTAGTGGAGAAGTGGTTATCCGACTGGCGCATTAAAAGAAACTAACAGAAGTGTAAACATTTAACGTTTACTCTTAACAGACAAACATGCCCGCCGCTCTACTTAAATAGCACACAGATCCCCCAAGCCAACGAAGTAACGTATCTCGGCGTCCACCTCGACAGACGTCTAACGTGGCGATGACATATACATAGAATGCACGAAAATACACCTAAAACTAAAAGCCAGCATCCTTCACTGGGTTATAAACGCCCGATCGCCCTTGTGTCTGGACTACAAGGTCCTACTCTACAACTCCACTCTCAAGAAAATCTGGAAGTATGGCTCCCAGCTTTGGGGGAACGCGATCAAAACCAACATAGACATCATACAGCGCGCTCAATCAAAAATCCTGCGAACTATCACTGGGGCACCATGATATATTCGGAACCAAAACATCCACAGGGATCTGAAGCAAAAAGCGTCGTACAAGGAAAAACTCTCAGCCCACCCAAATCCTCTCGCAAGGGACTTGACTAGCTTAAAGAAGCTGGGTTCGGAAATTTTTTTTTTCGAAATTTGAAAGCTGGAATCGTTTGTCCATCGTTTGCCCATGTTTGCCCACCCTTTACTTTTTTTTTGCCCACGTCCAGTTTCGAAAATATGAAACTTCAAAAATTTTCGAAAATTTTCGAAAATCAAAAAGTTGACTTTTTTCAAATTTTTTTTTGGAAATCGTAATAACATCGTTTGCCCACCCTTTAGAATTTTTAAAAAGTTACAACTTTAAAAGTTATAGAGCTTTAAACATTTTCTCTGGTTTTCCAAAGAAACAAAGTACTGCCCATCTCATAAAACAAAGTATTTTTGAAAAAAAAACGTTTGCCCATCTCTTAAAACTAAACAAAATCGTTTGCCCACCCCTTAAAAATAAATATTTTTGAGAAAAAACGTTTGCCCA
Organism: Drosophila punjabiensis; assembly: GCA_008042585.1. NCBI lineage: Eukaryota > Metazoa > Arthropoda > Insecta > Diptera > Drosophilidae > Drosophila > Drosophila punjabiensis. The sequence goes on from VNJR01001428.1 coordinate 7,182, forward strand.
CCTCTTAAAACTAAATAAAATCGTTTGCCCACCCCTTAAAAATAAATATTTTTAACAAAAATCGTTTGCCCATCTCTTAAAACTAAATATAATCGTGTGCCCACCTCTTAAAAATAATTATTTTTAACAAAAAACGTGTGCCCACCTCTTAGAACTTAATATAATCGTGTGCCCACCCTTTAAAAATAAAAAAAAAAGTTTCAACTTTTTCAAAATTCTAAAGGGTGGGCAAACGTGGGCAAACGATGTTATTACGATTTCCAAAAAAAAATTTGAAAAAAGTCAACTTTTTGATTTTCGAAAATGTTTTAAGTTTCATATTTTCGAAACTGGACGTGGGCAAAAAAAAGTAAAGGGTGGGCAAACGATTTTGTTTAGTTTTAAGAGATGGGCAAACGTTTTTTTTCAAAAATACTTTGTTTTATGAGATGGGCAGTACTTTGTTTCTTTGGAAAACCATAGGAAATGTTTAAAGCTCTATAACTTTTAAAGTTTTAACTTTTTCAAAATTCTAAAGGGTGGGCAAACGATGTTATTACGATTTCCAAAAAAAAAAAATTTGAAAAAAGTCAACTTTTTGATTTTCGAAAATTTTCAAAAATTTTCGACATTTTCATATTTTCGAAACTGGACGTGGGCAAAAAAAAGTACAGTGTGGGCAAACATGGGCAAACGATGGACAAACGATTCCAGCTTTCAAATTTCGAAAAAAAAAAATTCCAAACCCAGCTTCTTTAAGCTGACTTGACTCGGGTTTCCAGAAGAACCCGCGTACATCGTAACGAATTTTACTGTTCCAGTCTACATGACTGATAACACAGTGCGACACGATTTTTGCGTTCTGAATGAACGAACACTTTTCTTATAGATTTTTGCACGCTGAACCCGAATCTATAAGCAGAATTCTATCACGTCAGGTTTTCGCAAAAAACGCGTTCAAAGTTGCGAAAAATGCTGTTTTTAGCCTACTTCAGAGTGATATAACTTGGAAACAGAAGGTGCTAGAAACTTCGTTCTTCTCGGAAAATACGGCGAAATACTTCTAGAATGATGTCCATGTGGTCATTTGTGGAACGCATTCCAAATCGATTAATTATATGCTATTGAATAGCGCGCGCGCGCGCGCCGTATCGCTGCAGTAACGCCGTTACTATAGCGCGCGCGTGCTATTGGATTATATATAATTGATTGATTTAAAATGCGTTCCACAAATGACCACATGGACATCATTCTAGAAGTATTTCGCCGTATTTTCCGAGAAGAACGAAGTTTCTAGTACCTTCTGTTTCCAAGTTATATCACTCTGAAGTAGGCTAAAATCAGCATTTTTCGCAACTTTGAACGCGTTTTTTGCGTGATAGACAAATTCTGCTTATAGAAGTTAACAACCAACTCCCAGCCTAGGCTGAGCAGGCCAATCCTTATGCCTTTATTTACATTTATCATTTATCATGTTTGTAATTCTCTAGTATTAATCACTTTTTATTATTATTATCATTATTATTATTATTACTATTATACTTGTCCCTCATGCATGGTCCACCCTAAATTGGGTCCACCTTATTGGCCATAAAGCTGAGCCGGCACATTGTGCCATTCCTTTTCATTGGCTGACAGTGATCGTATGACTTCTGCAAAATGTGCAAGGTCAGCGGTCTGTGCCACGGGCATCCGGCTGTGCATGAGCTTTTGTTCAGTCTTAAGTTTAGTTTTAATTTGGATTTGAAATAAAGAGCACTAGCTCAATAATTAAACTCCGGCCTTAGCCGTTATCTTTATATTGATTATTAAATTGGGTTATCGTGCCTTAAGGGCCGTAACAACGGAGATAAGTATCTCCCACCATACCTTCGGAAGAAGTAAGGAGTCGAAGCGACCACCCGACTCTCCAGTGGCTGCCAACCTTGGTGGTCACCAATACCTAACCAGCGGCAGCAATCCTACTGCCGGTCCCCCACGGATATTCAACCAGCCGGCTCTACCCCTGCCACGGAGGCTCCGCCAGCCGACGCAGACAAATAAATAATTTAGATTCGGATTTAGCGTGCGAAAATCTATAAGAAAAGTGTTCATTTATCCAGAACGCACATAAAAAGTCGAATTTTGTCGCACTGTGTAATTAGGATTAGTATAAGATTTGATACACTTGTTCTCATAGTCTAGTCTCGTAAGGAAAAGATTCAATAAATAAAAGCAAAGCAACACAAAAAAAAAAGAGGAATGGACCAAAATAGCCGAATATTATGACTCATAAAATCAATGTCGAGACGTCTGGTTGCTGCATGGCTGCAAATATTAACGTTGCAGATTTTATATCTTTTAAGTAATATTTGCAAATTGCAAAGAATATATTGACAGCATATGATTTTTAATTTTTTTGATTTCTTTAAGTTTAACTATGTCTTAAATTGAATTATTTTAATTTGGTTTTTTATATTCATAGCCAACACTTATCTTTAAAATATTATAAAAGAAAAAATGGAAAAATTCTTGTTTTTGTTAATAAATAATCTGTTTTAAAACAAAATTGTAAGTTATTTTCGTTCTAAAAAGAATTACTTGACAAACTGTATATCTTAATGGGAAATCTTCCAAAATATAGACAAACATGTCACACCCAAATACAGGTGTTGATTATGCAGGACCTCATTATATTAAATTTTCTAAAAGTGGAGGTAAAAGAATTTTCAAAGGATATGTAGCTGTTTTTGTTTGTATGGCAACAAATGCAATACATATGGAAGTGGTAAGCGATTTAACTACTAGTTATTTCTTAGCGGCACTCAGAAGGTTTATCGCAAGAACAGGTAAATGTCCTTCCATTTATTCCGATAATGGGAAAAAATTTTGTAGGCGCAGCTAGAAAGTTGGACGGACATAGAAGAAAACTCCGCAGTTGGTGATGGAAACTTGACGTACGAAGAGATGTCAACCTTGTTATGCCAGATAGAAGGAATTTTGAACGCACGTCCTCTATATTTATCAGACAACGATAGAAGACAATGGAGTTCTGGGACAGGTAGTGCTCGTAAAGGATGAAAATTGTAACCCATCAAGATCGCCGTTAGGAAACCCAGCACCCAAGTCTATAGTACCTGTACTGTATGCAGTCATAAGGACCGCACTCGATACCCTTGTCCCCTCCTACGCTTACTATGCGAAGACCGCCAACTAGGGCCGAACTCCGCTCCTCCCCTATTTGTGGTCTGCCATCCAGGACCAGACCAGGACCCAAGTCTATACTACATGTACGGGCGTCGTCATACGGACCGCACTCGTTATCCTGTTTTCGCGATGCCAGCCATCCAGGGCCAGACCTCGTCCCAGACCTAGCCTGCTGTGCGAAGTCCGCAAACTAGGGCCGAACTCCGCTCCTCCCGTCTACTCAACTAGGCCTGCCGACCAGGGCCAGACCTTGCCCCGTTGCTACATATACCTTATTAGTCTTAGCTACTAAGGTCCGCCAACCAGGGCCGAACCTTATTCCACTGCTTGCTCACTCACCAGTTGTCTGCTCGGCTGCTCCGCAAAAGTAAAATCGCACTGGATAGTGAGTCGCTTTACATAGGCGGCTGACAGCTGTTTCCCGAGGATCGATAATCGATAGTTTCCGATGGTCGATAGGCTATGGTGTTGCAGGATCGGTCATATTTACTCGATTATTCGCAGCTGTTTAGGGGTGGGCGTGCTATTTCTTCGCCGGCGTTGACGTATGGCGACAGTGCGCCCGTTTTTCCTGGGTCGGCGTTATCTTTCCCGCTCCCGCCTTTATTTGAAATTCGCAGTTCGGTGTTCGTGTTTCCTTTGCTGTATTCCTAACCCTAACTCTTATTGCTAATAACAAAAGGAATGTCTGGTGGTAACAAAAAAAGCTTCCTTCATGGTAATAACAAAATAGCTCCTAATTAACTGGTTCTTCATGTTTCTTTGTTTTGTGTTAAAAAAATAAAACAATAAATTGCATATGGCTCATAGCAACAAAAGAACGAAACGCTTCGTTAGAATTCATGGGATCTTTATATCATGTTATATATTTGGAATTATAGACGATAATGATATGGTACAAATAGAGCAGAATATCAGAAACTTGTTAGATAATAAACACAATCTCAATGAACAAGGCAAAAAACAACTGTCCATAGTGGACTCAACAACTAATATTTAAAAAAAGGCAAATGAGGAAGTAAATGATAATTTAAAAAATGTGAATAAACGAATAGAATATTTGACAGCTGTACTTCAAGAAAATTATTACGTTTAGAAGGAGTCCATAAATTACTTTATGGTGACAAAATACAAACAGGTATCAAAAGCTTATTGATTGACATAAATCATGGCCGGCTTAATACTGACATTATTAGGCCTGGTCAATTACAAGAGGAAATAACGAAGATTAAAGAAAGTCTATCTGAGACACTAGTGTTACCAGGGAAAAGAACTGGTACAGAGCTGAAAGAAGTATATACTCTCTTCAGAGCTAGGGGTTTTTTTGTTGACAACAAATCGATAATCAATGTTAAGATCCTTTTATTTAGGAGACATCCATCAAAACTATACAGTGTAATTTCAGTTCCAGTTTGGTCAGAAGAAAGCTTGCTCATTGTGCATTTGAATTCAGAATATTTAGTATACAACTACGAAATAGATTCGTACCATTTAATGACCAAACACCTTGAACAACTGTCAACAGTGGCAGACCTAGAATATAGTTTGCGAAGGAAATTGGCCATGGAGTAAAACGAATGACCTGGCATGCGAACTAAGGCCGCTGAAACCAGGTAGACTAGCTCATTATGTATATAAGCGGATGTTAAATACTAACTTGTATTGGGTTAAATTAGAAACTAAAAGAACTTGGCTCTTCAAGGTTCATCCAAATGCGACAGCAAAAATTCTATGTGAATATTCAAAAATGGCCCTAATTGACTTGCCAGAGGAAGGAATTTTAATACTAAGGTCTGATTGCACCGCTCAATATGATATCAAATCTTAAAGACAAGAAACCTTACTCTCAGCACATATAGGCGATATCACAGATATTCCCAAAACTGTTTGGGGCCCGTTTGAGGTCAAGTCCATAAACCATAGTTTAGAAATAAATAGACTGTCAGAAGAGTTAAGGCGGTTGCACAAAAGCCATGTTGAATTAAAATGTTTAAGTGTCCATCATATATCTGGCCATACCTCTTTAATTATATATATAAATATTATTACAGTCTTAGTTATGTGTGCTCTACGTAAGTTAAGCATAAGCAGACGATCACAAGCCATACATTTTGAAGGCCATTTACAAAATGATCAACTGTAAAAGTAAATGATGAAATATTGTATTTATATTGTATTCTTTTTAAAAAATTGTAAAACTTAGTTATTAGCTGGGTGGTATGGGTGCGCCAATCCAAGGCAAAGTCAGCAGGGCAACTGTTGATGAATATTCCTTGGCTCTAACGGTGCACCAAGTCGACTCGTAGGTGAATATCGGTCCGATAGACACCACCTTCTCCTCGGGGAAGGTCCTCCGCGTGGTACCTCCTGGAAACGTACTACGGTACGGCTAATGCGAGCGGCACCTCCAGTGAATCCCCCACCCAATAATCCTTTGACTCCTAATCCTCACCGAGACATGGGCAAGTCTTGAAAATGCCTCCCCTCAAGTCAGGTGTGTAAAGCGACCCGTGCCCACTGACTATAAGGTTCGCAGCTGAGGGGTTAAACCAGCTGTGTTCGAACGGAGCCTTCCCAGGGCCGGGCAACCCTGGGTCGGAACGAGCCTTGCCGTGGCTTAGGGGCGAAGCCACGGTCGACCATCCTTCAATGCCCCAAATCCCTCGGGCCCGCCGCGCTCGCCCTGCCGAGCAACGCGGGCGTTTATGAACATGAACTCGACAAAAAAATCCGCTTCGGACCTCGTGGGG
>VNJR01001429.1:0-15222 GCA_008042585.1 Drosophila punjabiensis
TCGTCCGATTCTTATGAAATTTACAACAAAATTCTGAAGAAATATGAAATACTAGTATCTCAAAGTAGAAAAAACTATGTTGAAAACTGACAAAGTTATAATTTTTTTTCTGAAAATTCCACGACCGTTCCTATGGCAGCTATATGATATAGTAGTCCGATTTTTATAAAATTAAATCCAAAAATCTGAAACAATATAAAAAGCTCATAACCGAGAGTTGATCAAGATATGTTAAAAAACAGTGAAGTTATAATTTTTTTTCAACAAATTTACGGATCGGTTGTATGGCAGCTATATGATATAGTTGACCGATCCGGCTCGTTCCGACATATGTACGAGTGAGAGTATATAGAAGACTATCTGCAAAGTTTCATTCAGATAGCTTTAAAACTGAGGGACTAGTTTGCGTAGAAACGGACAGACAGACAGACGGACAGACGGACAGACGGACATGGCTAGATCGACTCGGCTGTTGATGCTGATCAAGAATATATATACTTTATAGGGTCGGAGATGACTCCTTCACTGCGTTGCAAACTTCTGACTGAAATTATAATACCCTGCAAGGGTATAAATATACTAATGAGATTAATTAAATTAATGAAATACTAATAACAGAATTATTTAATACTTAAATGCAAAAGAGTCCCTCAGTAATTTTATTTCGAATAATTACAAATAATAAACTGCATGTAGAAACTTATAATAAATATGCAGCTTAGAAAGCAATACATCAAAATTTATAGATCATCAAAAAAATATCAACAGTTAAACAATATTTTAAATAAAATGGAATTTCTGTTCTTTTAATGGTTCCATTAATTTACACCTAAAAGCCTCTTAAAAATATGAAATTTTGCAAGTATAAAATCTAAATTTAAATTTCAATAAAAATATATATTCACACGATCACTTAAGGCATAAAAAAAACACATATTTCCTCGATGTATCCAATGATTGCACTTGCAGAGCAACCTCTCCCAACCGTTAATAGCTTGTGGCAAGTTTCACTTGCAATAAATGTCAAATTGCTTGGAATTACAGATCTATAAATACCAGATAGCTAATGGTTATTGGCACATGTCTTAGCCCTAGTTTGAATAAAATGACAAAAATGACAACAAATTGGCTAGAAGATTATCAGCTGCCAGAATATGAATTCCATTCAGAACCCGCCGCCAGCACACACTGACTGCCAAAAGGTCAATGACTAAGGTGTAAGAGAAACCAATTTAAGAGCGATACCATGTCTCGTAGGGAGTTTCTCTTTGCCGTGCTTCACTTTTGGCCGCAAACTTCTTTTCTAGCGAAATGTTTGCGGCTTCTTGCATCATGCGGATGCCGTGGAAAGTGTGTGAGCGCGCCTTAATACAGGTAACACTTATGCGGAGCGACAGGTAAGAGCGCCAGAGAGCAGCTGCTGCTGCTGTCCCCGGCCATAAAATGAAGTAAAGTATAAAAGAAACCCAAATAATAAAAAACGGCAAATGCAAAGCCCAAGTTGAGGCAACGCTGGCAGCGACGGCGGCAGCAGACAGAGCGCTCATATAGGGAGGTAAAAATATATTCCAAACTTAGTTTCAACTCAGAGCGTGTGGCGAGCGGTCGTCCCCGGTTGTTATTCGGTGTTATTTCTTTCGAAAAAGAATTCAGAGACACGTTTTCCGTAACTTAAGTTCCCATTACCGAAGATGATGCCTCTGCAGCGAACTCTATAAAACCACGTGTGTTCCTCCAGCTTATCGGACTTGGATATATATATATTGATATAGTGTGTGCTGTTCCACCCTTCAGTCCAGTGTCTGTGTGTGAATAAGTGAGCATTGAAAAAACAACAACTGAAAAACCATGTGGACTGAACCGAACTGAACTGTATTCGAAGCTCCACGCTGGCACAGAGAGAACGCTGATAAAAAATATACAACAAAGAAAAACTTGAAACAAAACCAAAGTAAAACCAAGTTAAAAATCAAATAAATCAACAGAAATAGATCGGTGAAGAGAGAACCTCGAAAGGAGGTAACTTAAGTAACCAGGATCAAACCAAAGTTAACCCAAGAAAAGTGTCAATTTACAAAACATACAAGCAATGAACTTAATTAAAAACCTCCATCAATAAATAAATAAAAACAAGAATTTAAAGATATATCTAGATCCTAAAACTTCCATCTATAAAATCCCAAAAACATGGCTCGCGTTCAGGCCAGCGACTCCCTAATTCCCCGCCAGGTGTTCGAGGTTCCGCCGGCGGAACCCAATAACTCCACAGCGGACAGCGGCAGCCAAGGTTCTGGCGTCAAGCTGAAGAAACAAATTGGTCTTCTGGATGGAGTGGCCATCATTGTTGGCGTCATCGTTGGCTCCGGCATCTTCGTCAGCCCCAAGGGTGTCCTCAAATTCTCCGGCTCCATTGGCCAATCACTCATCGTCTGGGTCCTATGCGGTGTCCTCAGCATGGTGGGCGCCCTCTGCTACGCGGAACTGGGTGAGTAATGGGCCATGTAAAGGGCTCACTTGTGGAATATTTATATATAGTTTCTTTTTTTTGGGGAAAATAGAATCCCAGTCGATAATGAGCCCACGCCCAGTGTCAACACAACAAACTTGTGCGGCGCTGGCAGTTATTGCTTCTGGCTGATGACAGCACTTCACGGGTCAGCATATGGCGCATGTGGGAGCAGGCGGGGGAGTTGTTTACATAGGTGTAAGACAAGCTTGAAGCACCTGTAGCAAGAAGAGCTAAAAAAAGAGGGAAAAGAACTAGAACAAGAGCTCTGAAAGTATTCCACAAAAACTGCTTAAATCGGGGGAAAATCTGCAATCCCACGACAAGGAGGTTAAGGCCAGAGATTATCTGCAAATCTAGACGAGATTGTAATGCACAGAGAGAATTTTAAGAGTATTAATTTAAAAGAAAATCATTTTAGACACAATATATTTTGATAATATTAATATAAACTTTGCAGGATAAATAAATATTTGAATAGCTTCAGGAGCAAGTCTAAAGAGACATTTTAAATGTAAAGATGATAGTTTTCTTCAAGAAATAACTTGATTATTTCTAAAAATGTTTAGTTTAAATACTATTATAAAGTTGTTTTATAGTTCTTAAAAACAAAAATTCTTCATTTTTCATTATAAATGAAATATATTTCTCCCTTTCTTTTCCTTTAAAGTTAAAACAATTTAAAGAAAAGTCTCATCAACATCTGTTTCTTACTAATTCTAAAAATAAACATCCACAATTATTTGCCACCAACTTTCGTACAATAAAAAACCAAGAATAATCCGCTTCGTTCCAATTAAAGTCGGCTCAGATCCAAGACTAAATTTAAACGAAAAACCACTATGACCTTTGAGCTATAGCTCTCCCGCCAAGAGAGTCTGTTGAGATTAGCCAGTACTCCAGACAATTACCCTGGAGACAGCGGATTTAAGCATGGAAATTAGCTCGGACCCATCAAGATGCCCTCTTTGTAGGGGCAGGCACACAATGTTAATAAACAAAATCAGTTCCCAGTTCCCCCTACAACATAATGATGAATGAAAGAGGGGCATCTGATGGACAGCCAGACAAAACATTCAATTATCAAAGAATTAGCGCCGATCTGTTTATATACAGTGCTCACTCGTTATGCTGTATTTGCTTTACTTGATTATATGAAATTTTCAACCCTTTTTCACTTGAAATTTCAAGGTTAAATAACCAGAAATTAACCCCTTATTTCAAGGACTTTATGCTTTGCTCTCTTTTAAGAGTGGAAAAGATCTTTCAAAACCAAAGAGAATTTCAATGATTGGTGTGTGCTCTTTTTTACGTCATCTTTACTTAAGTAATTCTTTATCAAAGAAAACCAGTTTGCTTGAATTCAAAACCTGGCAGACACTAATTTCCATAAATTTGGCGACAGCGTAAATTTACATCATTTTTGGGTGCGAAGTCTAAGAATAGCGAGAGGTGTTCTTGTGAATTTTTTAAAAGGTTTAAATATTATGATCTACACGTCAGAAGAGCTGTACATATTTGAAGCCTAAACTTCATTAAAAAAAAAAAAATATTAAATAAAATTATACTACATGAAATATTGGTAAAAAAATATACTTATAAAACTTTTAGAACAGTTTTTAAGAACACCGTAAAGCTACTAAATTAAACATTTTCTCACACTTTTAAATCTGTAAAATTATCACTTTTTAGTAGCTTAGCTGTGGGAGACTTTGGCATAATACAACTTATTATTGGCTCATTTATTTATTTAGCACATTTGCCATATAAACTGTTCTAAATGACCACTAATTGTTTAAGCAACCCTCGATAAATAGGAAAATATTTCTAACATTGGCGGAACTATGCCACGCTTATCAGTTTGGCAATATTTACTCAACTCTGGGCTCTCTTACATTATCGCTCTCTTATTTATAGATCCATAAACTTAAGATAAAGGTGTAAACGATATAAAGACCTCGCATTATATCTAACTAAAACTTTAAAACTCCTATTTTCTTAACAAAAAGATTACATCTAATAGAGAGATTTGTTCTCTTATTATTATGAAACTGTGGTATTTAATAAAATTTTATAGAAAATTATTAACTAATAAATCTTTGTTTTAAACATACTCTTACTTATAGTATATATATTTTAAATTAATTATTTCTGATTAAAACCTTTACAGGCACCATGATCCCAAAATCAGGAGGAGATTACGCCTATATTGGTATTGCATTTGGACCTCTTCCTGCTTTCCTTTATCTGTGGGTGGCCCTGCTGATCCTGGTGCCCACGGGTAATGCCATCACTGCCCTGACCTTTGCCCAGTATCTGCTGAAACCCTTCTGGCCCTCCTGTGAGGCTCCCATTGAAGCTGTTCAGCTGCTGGCTGCTGCCATGATATGTAAGATCCGTTGATAATAATCCAAGTGAAAATGTATTGAGATTGACTAATTGTTCGATCTTTGCTCCTTCTAGGTGTGCTGACCGTTATCAATTGCTACAACGTCAAGTGGGTGACACGTGTGACGGACATTTTCACCGGCACCAAAGTGGTTGCATTGCTGGTGATTGTCGGCGCCGGTGTCTGGTGGCTGCTGGACGGGAATACGGAGCACTGGGATAAACCTTTCGCTGGAAGCCTACAGACACCTGGCTACATTGCTTTGGCCTTTTATAGTGGTCTCTTCTCGTACTCTGGTTGGAACTACCTGAACTTTGTAACCGAAGAGCTAAAGGATCCTTATCGGAACCTTCCGAAGGCCATTTGCATCTCCATGCCTGTGGTCACGATCATCTATATGATCACAAACATCGCCTACTTTTCGGTGCTGTCGCCGGATGAGATTCTGTCATCGGATGCCGTGGCTGTGACCTTTGGCGACAAGATGCTGGGCTACCTGTCCTGGATAATGCCCTTTGCCGTGGCCTGCTCCACCTTTGGATCGCTAAACGGAGCAATCTTTGCCTCCTCCCGGCTCTTCTTTGTGGGAGCGAGGAATGGACATCTGCCAGCGGCCATTTCACTGATCAATGTCAACTGCCTGACACCGGTGCCTTCGCTGATATTCCTGGTGAGTCATCAAGGGAAATTCTACTTCTGAAAGGTTATCCTTAAATTAATGATTTAATTATGCTTTTCCAGGGCGTGATCACACTGCTCCTCCTGTTCATCAAGGATACCTACGTGCTAATCAACTATGTGAGCTACGTGGAGGCCCTGTTCACGCTTATCTCGGTGTCTGGGCTGCTGTGGCTGCGCTACAAACAGCCCAAGACGGAGAGACCCATCAAGGTTAGCCTGGCACTGCCCATCATCTACCTGATCGTCTGCCTGTTCCTGGTGATCTCCTCGTGCTCGCAATCCCCGTATGAAGTGGGCGTGGGCACGATCATCATCCTGTCCGGCATTCCGGTCTACTATCTGACCATCCACAACCCGGTCAAGTGGCTGGCGGACACCTCGCAGGCGATCAATCTGTGGTGCTCCAAGTTCTTCATCTGTATGCCCAACCAGGAGAAGTTCGACTAGGACTCAGCTGGGACTCAACAGAGAGAGGAGCGAGAAAGGAGTGCCTTCAGCGGATGCTTCGATCAACGTAGTCATCGAGGTGAATACCTTGTAGTTAGCCTAAGTCTCAATCTACGAATAAGATAGGTTTAGCAATGCAAATTCGGAAAAACCTACGCACAACATTACAAAAGTGTTATTGTAAATAACTCAAATGCATTCTGGCGGGGAGGGAAATCCCTGCCTCTTTATTTAACTATTAATATTTGCTCTTATTTTACAACTATTGTATATTACACCCACGAAAGAGTTCCTCGTCAGCACACAAGCAACAAAAGAACAGAAGACACATGTCTAGTTTACAAAATGCGAACCAATTTTTACACATTATACACGTAATTAGGAGCTAATTTAGTAAGTAATAATTATTATTGAAGCAACTTTTGCGAAATGTATAAATCGAATTTGTTTTGTATAAGAAACGTTAATAATAAACAAACTAAATATAGCAATTGAAGGGAGTTGTTTGTTATTAAATTGAAGATGTTCTAAATGGGATTAGTAAGGGGAATACAAATAATCAACATATATTAAATTAATGTTATTTAAATACTATTTTCGTTTTATATTTCAACATTACTATTTATTATTTAAAATCAATAAATACGTAAATTATTTTCACCTCTTTAAAACATTCCCTAGACGTTTACTTGCGTAAATATTTATTTCATTAAAGAAATCTAACTCAAAAAGCGGATAGGATATTTTTTAAAGTAATAATAAATTAAATAATAAATAATTTATTTAAACAATTATACCAACAATTAGATTGTAGAAAGTAATAATTTACACGGTATGACTTCTTGATTCGACTTCCGCCTATACATACATTTTTATTTTAACATTTCGATATATGTTCAATAAATCGATATTTAGTTTGATTAATCGTTCAATGTATTTGCAAAAATGAGCAACATAATTCATTTTACGTATATTTTGTCAATTATTTTGATATTTTAACACTTAAGATATTTATAATTTTTTATATATCAAAGTTTTTTATATTTTCGATATTTTATCGATATATGTCGATATATTTTCTCCTCTTATACATCTCTAGTTGGATTCTATTCAATTCAGAGATGTTTTCCAACCCTATTTTTAACGGTTCTCCTTAACCGGCGAAAGCTTCTCAAAGCTCGAACGCGGTGCGAATCGTAGTTAAGTTTACAGCGAGTGCGCAGAGTGAAGCAACCGGCAAAGAGGGAGAGAAAAAAATAGAGAGAGCGAGCGGGAAAGGAGAACGCTCTCGTTGAAAGTCATATAAAAACGTTGCGGGGGCGAAACTGTCATTTCAAAAGACCGTTGAACGGGATCGGTAGTGGGTCGTAGCGTTACGGATTTGCTGAAAAGTGTCGAAATATAGTTTAAAAATCTCTCGAAAACGCGCGAAGGAAACCGCGGGAAATGATATAAAAAATATATAGATATATAAAATCATACCACACTCGCGTGTTCAGTTCTTATGTTCAGTTCTTAAGATGGCCAATTGGCAACTGCTAAGCATATTAACCCTTCTAAGCCTTTGCTATGCTATCGTACCCACGCAGGCATCCACGGAATATAATCGGTATCTGGCCCAGATATTCCAAAAATACGGCAATGGCGGGACGATCAACTTTGAGGTAATAACCAATAAACCATCATCGAACTAGCCTTGTAAACGCACACAAAAGAGTAATTTGAGCGCAGGTAAACACGGACAAAGTTGCTTTTTTTGCGGTTTAATGTTATGGCAAAAAATTAGTGAGTTTGTCTTTATTTTTTGGGGGGACTTTTGGGGGGACAGCAACAACAAAAACAAAGGGGACAGTGGCTTATATAAATTGGAGTTAATCAAATATTTGTTGGATTGTGAAAGTGTTTAGTCTCGGTGTGTGTTGTTCTGGCCAAGTTGGCAAACAAAACACTTTTTAACAGCCATAATCGCGCGTCACTCTTAAAAGGTTGTAATCTTTATAAACGCGCGGGGCAATTTTTTTTTATAACCCGGAGTAGCTCTCGTATCGTCTTGTTTGGAACTCATATGATGATAGCCGACGGAGCGTAGTCTTTATTGCGGGCATTATCATAAATTTAATCAAAATCCAGACAAACGAACATTGTGATATATAACAACGACCTGAGAGCATCCACATGGAACTCGTAGCAGCCTCATCCATCTCCTCCTCTGAAGATTAAGAGATTACGCCGTTGATAAGATTCTTTCTCCTAATGAGGAACACCAGCTGATGAAACCCGTCATATAGCCTCCTCTCTATAACTTTCGCAACAAACCCACACGATCGCTATGCTTATGGACTCGAAAATTATGGACTGAGCCAATTGACATTACTCATGCGTACAGGCTACGCAACACGCCGTGTCCATTTAAATGGCAAAGTTACTAAAGTGATTTTACTATTTACGCACTCGGCATACTAACATTGGAGGTGCCAGGCCGCCTATTCTCTGTTATTCTATTATCATTCTAATATTCCAATCTCCAGTTACATAGTATATAGCACATTTTTCGCTCAATGAAAGTAAAATCGCGATTCGGCGGAGACGACTTCATGGGCTACATAATAAATAGTTTTGTTTTTTTTTTGGTTTGGTTTGGTTTATGCCAGCGCGTGGCAGCCTAATGTTTGTTGATATGCTAATTTTTCCATCCTGGGAATGCCTGAGATCCACCAATCATCGGCGACAGGTGTCTATCAACGCAATTAACTGGGCCTTTCCCCATTAACCTCCCCCCGAGCATACTCCTACACTTTTCCGACAGCAAAAATGCGACAATACAAATAGAATACAAAAACACAATGAATTCAGATGTAAATATAATTGCTTTGGCACGTTGACAAGTAAATCAAGTAATTATCTCTGATAGATGCGATCTGAAAACAACTTGAGTTCCTTTTGACAAATTAGCGGAGAATTGTGAGTGTGAGAATTGTTGTGGGCGGGAAAGTATAGTTTGGGAACTGGACAGGTTAAGATGTTCATTCAATTGAGGTTTTTGGGACATTTGCTGACTCAAAACAGCTGACAGTTGGTCTTCGCTACTCTTGACTTAATAAATAAATCACAATAAAACACGGCCCCCGTCTCTTTAGCAACTTTGAGGAGGATCTTTGTGGGAAGCTTTATTGTTATTGTTGAAATTACTATGACACTTGACCACGTTCAAGGTTGAAGACAGTATGTGCGTATAAATAATTGCAGGGAATAGCAAATAATAGCACTAATATTACGTTATATGTCATATAATATGATTAACAAATACCAAAACATTAATGGAAACTCTGACTCATTAACGTTTAGAAATTATTGTTATGCTTCGCTGCAGAGATTTAAATTTTAAAACAAATATTTTGAATGGGTAAATCATGCAACGAAGTTAATGAATTATATGTTTACATAATATTTATTACATATTAACAAACAAATTGCTTTTTTTGTAATCTAACACCCATAAAATGCGAGTCTTATCTAAAAGACGTAGGGCTCAACCCTTATAAATCATTCGACTCCTCTCTGGAAAGGGAACATTAAGAATATAGAAAACCTCTGTCTTTTTAAGGTAGCGGCTACTTATCGTTTAATTTGTCATTGTGCTCTATTGTATTCGAAAAGACAAAATGCAAAAATCTCTTAAAGTTTCTTTCAAAACCATTCTCTCGTTCGCTACTGAGAGTTGCTCTTGCTTTTGTCTGTTTTCGAAAAGCAAGCGGCAGGAGAGCGAATCCTGCTCTCTCACTCTAACCAAGATACAGAATATAAGAGGGGACACCAGTAACCAAGAGAGAATTGACAAAGAAGAAGTAAAAAGGACGTTAAAAACAACTCTTTTCGTTGGTTCGTTCACTTTAGCTATAACGAAGATGTTTTTTTTAATTTGTAGAGCTACAAAAAAGGGTTTTAAGTTAGAACAACTTAATTTTTACTATACATAAAAAAAGATTACTTAATAATATGGCCCCCTTAAAAATTCTTGTAAACTTTCTCATTCCAGGGTCTCGAGCACTTGATGTTTAGCCTGAACCTGGGCCAAATTCAATTCGATCCCTCGCACACAATCGATGAACATCGACCGGAAGGATATATGAAGGAAACTATTGGCAGCACAAATGTAACCAGTAACTTTCTAGAGGATCCGGCACGCGCCAGCTCCAACGATGACGAACCTTTGGAAGTGCAAATCTCGACGAGCAATCTCCCAAAGTCAGAGTCAGGGCCAGAGATACCGGAATTCCTGGAAATACACGACCCCAGACATAGGCACCCAAGGGAGAGCAGCGGTGAGTGTGTGTCCAGACCATATCTGTATACTTTTCAGGTGTCCCGGCATTATCTTTATGGTAGTAGGGGGTATCTTGGACTCTGTCTGGGTGTTAGCCACAGTAATTATTTGCCAATGCCTAAGATATCTCAAGAAAAACAGCAACAACAACAGAGCCATAAACAGTAGGCTAGATTTTTCTCTGACAAATATCATGTATCTGCAAAAGCCGAGAAATGCCAAGAATACGCGGATTAAGGCTTACTTGAATGACAATTATAAGCGAGCAAATATGATAAAGAACTATAAACCTGATGGGACAATACCCATCGAGGTCGGGAGAATGGCGTCGCAGCTGAATGAAAATATAAATAGGTAAAGCCGGGCCTCGACTCTTGCCATCAATTGGCCGATTTCCAAGTGCAAGGCGACCGGCGAATGGCGAATGGCGAGTGGCGACGGCGGTCTATGATCAATTCAATTATGCCATCCCATCCTCCCATCTCATTTGGCTGATAGGAAGTTCCGTCTGTGGCCGCGGCCTTGTCGCATAAATTATTATATATGCATTATCAGATGTACCTGCATATATATATTATATACCCTTCCTTTTGGGTCGTAAATGTAGCCGTAAATCAGTTGGTAGGAAAGATCATTGTCAGAACGCGACGAAAACAGGGCGATAACACGATAAACGAACGCGTTATGGATGCGGAAATCCAAAACAAAAAACAACAACAATTGAAACAGATACAGGACAGAGAGCGAGAAAAACAAACAGGCCTCAATTGTTTCGTTTGTTAGTTCTCTTGGCTGGGATTTACAGTTAATTGAAGTGCACACAGTCATTACAACGATGTCCCATATAGAGTTAACACTAAACAGCCGACGACTGACTTTATGACGAATTCGCACATGCAAATTGGATAACAATCAACTGATGAGAGAGCCAACGAGTCGGCATCCGAGCAATGTAAATGGTAATTCCATAGAAACCAACAATACCTGAGAGAAGTAAACAAAAGCCTTTCTTTGGGTCTGGAGAAAATTCCCCATACCTGAAGGTTTACTTGAATTAAACACTAAAACAACGGGGAAACAAGAACTTAATGAATGAAGGGTATGAGTCCCTGAATAAAACCTACAAATAATACCTGAATAAAACACCAAAACAACAGCTAAACAAGTGCTTGGTGACTTTTGCATACTGAGTCTGTGAGTTACACCTTAAAATTATACCAAAACAAAACTCTAAACAAGTGGGAATGAAAAACTTAATGACTTTGCTAAAGTATGAGTCTCCGAAGAAGCCTTTCAGTAATTAAACAAAACAAATTGTTTATTTCTTTAAAGAACTTATACAATCCTCAAAGTTATTACAACAATTTTGACAACTTTCAGATCCCGTTGCTGCCTGCTTATCGCCCAAGTCCTTGCTGTCCCTTCTGGTGGATCACAATGATCTGCACAAAAACACCGCCTATCGAAAATTGATCAACAAAGATGGTGTTGTCTCTGTTGATACGATTCACAACTCCGAGGAAGAGTACAATCAGTTCATTAACTCGGTAAGGATAACGCCGCGTGCCTTTATGAAACTGTGTCCGGCTTTGCTGGCTCAAATCGATAATGGAGTTTGCAAGCAACCGGCTCCAAGGTCCAGTGATCTTGAGGAAAAGAAGCAAAAGATTTGGTATGGTAAGTGTCCTTAAAATCCTTTAAAAAGCTCTTTAATACATATACGTTCTTATTTCCAGCTTGGATTGCCGCCAGCACCTCCATGATCATTCTCTCCGCCTGCGGCTTGCTGGGTATTCTTCTAGTTCCTTTGATGAAGACAGCTGCTTACCAGGAAATCCTCAAGTTTCTGGTATCCATTGCCGTGGGCACTTTAGCGGGCGATGCCCTGATGCACCTGCTTCCACATGCTCTCTTCAAGGAAGAGAAACATGAAGAGGAGGTGACTGGCATCAATCCCTTGGAATCGGATCACAAGCATAGTAACGAAGCTGCTCTGCTCTGTGGTTGCACCTTCCTGGCAGCTCTCTTTATGTACATGCTGGAGAATTTGATTCCCATGCTCAAAGGAGAGAAATCGGGTCACGGACACAGCCATGGACATGGTCACAGTCACAACCACAATCACGCAGGAAAGACGGCTGCCCAGGAACTTCCCGATCTTCCGGCGCCACGAGAGCTCAATGTAATGCTGCAGGAGGCCAAGCTGGATGAGAAGACTCCCGATCGTCCACTCACTCCGGTGGCTTTCATGGTAATCATTGGCGATGGCCTGCACAATCTCACCGATGGCCTGGCCATTGGCGCGGCTTTTGCCACTGATCCCGTCACAGGCTTTGCCACCGCCTTTGCCGTTCTCTGTCACGAGTTGCCGCACGAGTTGGGCGACTTTGCGTTGCTCCTGCAAACTGGTGTGTCCATGCGAAGAGCCATCTACATGAATATTGTGAGCTCAGTGCTCAGCTTTGTGGGCATGTCCGTGGGTTTGTTTATTGCCGGCATTGGTGATGGAATGACTCAATGGATTTATGCAGCCACAGCTGGTTCCTTCCTGTACATAGCCTTTGCCGATCTCGTGCCCACGATGAGTGTGGCCCATAATCCGAATATAGCCAAGGATCCTAAGGGTATTGTTATACAAATATTTGGAATCCTTCTCGGCGGACTGATCATGTTGGTTATTGCACTGAAAGAGCACGATCTAGAGGGTCTGTTTGGCGTTTTTTCAAAGTGTTGAGAATCTCGAGGGGAGATTTGTTGACTTTTCCTTTTCTTGTTGTGTAGATAGTAGTCTAAGCCGAAATTTTTTTCTGGAATCTCCAAGCTCTGCCTTCTACTATTTCTTATATATATAGTTATATATAAATACGTAGAAGCTGCAATCGCTACCAAATGTAAAAATTCTGTGGTCAAAGTTTAAGAAAGACAATCTTAATCGTGTTCCAGAAATATTAAACTAAATGGGAGAAAGTATTGCTGTTATTTTTAAAAACCTTTCAAGGGTTTTTAAAATTAAAAAAAAAGAATTACCAAAAAGTGTTCCATTGCCAGTAAACTCTGTACATCTTGTTAATTGTATCTCTTTCCAAAGCTGCATTCCCTAAGCTAAGTTAAAAGATAAGTTTGTAATAAAAAATTAATTCAATTTAAAGATTATGTTGTGTTTTTTGTAACAAGTGAGGACGCTCTTTAATTATTTACCCTATTTTATAACTTTAAATATTAAAGAACGCTTTAAGATAATTGCAGTTGTTGTTGTTCCTCGAAGGGTTCATTGGGCAGGCGAGCGGGGCTCTATAATATATACGATAAAATAAGGAATCCAATAAAATTCTGACAAACTCACCGGTTTCTTAGATCTCTCCTCGAGTACACCGAATGCCACATGGTTAAGTTGGAAGCCACTGGGCAAGGCAACGCCCTGAATACGATAGAAGGCACCGGCAGGACCCTCCTCTGCCACTTTGTGGGCCGCCGAAATTGTACACTTGCCGAGAAAACTGGTAGAACCGACCATTGGACCGCGCGAGATATCGATATGATCACCGAGACGATAAAGGGTTACTCTCCCCTGCGTCTGTTGTGCAATGCTGGGCAACTGTTCGCTCTTGTACTTGGAATCCTTGAACATTTCCTGAGCAAGATCTTGCTGCACGTCCAGGCGTTCGATGCGCAGATCCTGGGCGGCCAACTTGACCATCTCAGCGGAAATGGCGCGCATCTCCTCTTTGGAGGGCTGCCAGTTTTTGGTCTGTAGGACAATGTCGTGCACAAAGCTGCCGGATTTAACTGAAAAAAAGAAGGATTTAATAAGTTTTTGGGATTTTTCAATAGATTTAAGCTCACTATTTGGTCCTGGAAAGCTGTGCAGCTGGAGGCCAGCCTCTGGCTTGAAAGCCCTGTTCAATGCGGCTCCCAACATAAAGCTGCAAGTACGCCAGAAGGCTCTAAAGGAAGCAAGATATCAAATTAAGGCAATAAGAATATATTCAAAAGTAGGAAAACGCACTTATTGACTGGATGCGGCTCTGAAACATGGAAATTGAGCAGCTGCAGGGTGCAGGATTCCTGCAGTGGCCGATGCATGTCCCAGGGCACACTGCCATCGATCAAAGCCAAAGCCGAGCGCTTGCAGTGACCCTCGCTGAGATGCTGGGCACAGTTGTAGGGCGTGGAGATGTTGCTGTTCATCACCAGAGTCACGTCCTCGGGCAGGCCCAGGTACCGCACCTCGATTTTGTCAATGCGACCCACGGCATCCCTTTGCCTTCGCTGTTCCTGGTTAAAGAGGTCATTCCGCTTGGCAATCGAGGCAGAACTGCCGCTGATGGTGGCTGTAATAAAGAAGGGGATTTTTTAATGTTTAATTTTAATAGTTTTATTATTTAAATTTAGCTTTATTCTCCAATTTTAAGCCTTTTCCTTACACCTGAGACACCCCAAAGTGCCATCACTAACACTGGCGCTCCGCTAAACGTGAGCGCCCACCGGCATTATGTAAACCACTTTCCACGCTGTTTTTCAATTAAAACTTATTTAATTAGGCTTACTTACCTTTAGTTCTGTATTGCTGCAGTTGCCTGAGCGTGCACCAGCTGGTTTTATGTAATTTTGTGGCCGCCGACATAGCAAATGAACAAAATACGTTTCCAGGGCTGCACAAACACTGGCGATGGCCCTAAGACGATAAGTATCTACCGATAAGCGATACCATCTATCGAAAGCCAAACGAAATGGTATATTTTCAACATTGAAAAACGGCCACACTGCACCAATTTTGTTTGTCATTCCGCTCGGCAAAAAATTCATAAAAACTTAACTTCATTTTGCGATTTTAGTTGAAAACAAAAAGCACAAATAATGGATTTGGATATCAAC
>VNJR01001433.1:0-77940 GCA_008042585.1 Drosophila punjabiensis
TGCTGCTGCTGGCGATGTTGCAGATGTTGCAGATGGGAGGCTGCCGCGAGTCGTGGCCAACAATTTGTAGAAACAATTATAGAAATTATCTTTTAGTTGGCTGCGAATTAAATTGAAATTTAAATTGCGACGGCGGGGAGAGATTGCCCAATACGTGTACTCATAATTCACGTTGGCCTGGGAAAGTGCGACCCACAAAAGCTGAAAGCCTCAACAGAAATTGTTCTGTGTATGTTATGTTTTCGAAGGTATTTATAGAACCCCCAAAAGTCTGACATCACTCGCTGATGATGATGATGATCGAGGCGAAACCTCTGCTAAATTAACAATAACAAAATAGCGGCAGAATACACACGCGGGCAATACGGTTTTGCTGTTCTTTGTTTTATGACAAAATCAAGTTAAGTTTAATGGAGGAACAGAGCAAGCGCGTCAGAGCGTGATGACAACAAACACAGAAACAATACTGTTACACTTTAAATAAGAATTTTACAAAAATTTGTATAGAAAATACATACATTTATGTTTAAAAAAAAAAAAAAAATGTTTTGTACATTCATTTATTTTTTATCAATTTTTTTAATATATAAATGCTGTCTCAGAATTCCATAGATTTCAAAAAAAGATTCCACGTATTAAAATAATGATTCCCAACTAGTTTTTTGCTTATAATTCGCAAAAGGTTTTTTACTTAAAAACCCAGCTGTTGCTATTAAATATTAAATATAAAATCGTTTAAATTGTATTATAAATATATATAAAATCTTACCATTTTTTTTTTTTTAGATTTATGATACATTTTTTTTTATTATTCTTGTAATTTATCGTAATTTTTAGTCTCCAACAAATTGTGCTTATAAATCCCAAGTCATTTTAAGCTGAAATTTTAGTATTATATTAAATAATTTATAATGATGATGTATTTAGTTTTGTTTACAATAAACCCTTATGAAACCAAAAATAATCTTTCAACAAACAAATTCAGTTTGAAATTTTTATTTTTATTACAACAACTTAATTTTAATTTTTTCCCAGTGTATAGGTAGAGTAAATACATTTGCATATGCCTATTTGTACAATACATTAATGCTGTTTGCTCTCTATCAAGTCGCACACATACACAACCGTATGTTAATGCGGTTTTTTTATTAGTCTGTATTTGTACAAACTTTTTATGGCCCTCAAATACAACATTCGGGCTTATGTTTGATCAGGAGCAACATACACACACATCCCCGTTTGATTTATGTCGCTTTAATGAGCCATTTTCAATTTGTATTCAATTAGGTTACCTTTATTAGAGCAGTCGCACAGCCACAAAATGAAATTGTCGCAAAAAGGCCAACAGAACATGTGATATGGAAATGTGGCAAAATTGAATATTAATGGCCGGATGTGTGGTATTGGTGTATTATTTTATTTTTTTTTTTTTAGGTCAAGGCTGGCTAATGAACTTTAGGAAAAAAATATAATGTTCGAACAAGTCTGAAATAAATAAAATCATAATGAAAACATTGCCAAATCGTAATGAGCGAATGAATATTCATTCATTAGTTTAAATGGTGAATCATGTGTTTCTGTAACAGATAATTAGGAGAAATATTTCAAAATAATGCGTTCTTAAAGGAGAGACGTAAACGTTGCCAAATTGTTAGGTGGAAAAATGTTCATTAATTTTAATTGATCATAAATATGGCAACAATTTAGCTTTGCAATAAAGAACATACCTATTATTGGAAAACGGGAAAATAAATCGAAGACAAATAAAGTAGTTCTAGAAATTTTCTACCTAGACATTATATTTTTGTACTATTAAGTTATTAAGTTATTTAGTTAACAACTTTCTGACATCTTTCTTCATTATTTCCATTACAATTTTCTTGAAAGGATTCAGCTAAAGACAAAATAAATCAGGTAAAACAAGCCAACGCCTCCGCAAATTGCTATTCCCAATTAAATCAGAGATCGGCATTCGGGATTACGTACATACGGTACGTAGCCGATGGCCGTAGCTGGTCCGTAATGAAAGAGCGGAGCAGGCCGGCGCTCTATAAAAATGCGCAATGATTTCACACAAAACGATAACAGCAAAAACAACACAACACAGCATCGAGGTAATTTCATATCGAAATCGTGTTCTATCCGCTGCCACAAAGTATTAATTTAAAAGCCAAAAACGTGTTTCACGCTAAGCGCCTCAAAGTGGACGATTGTGTTTGGTCCCCTCTCAGGTCTCGTGTCTCATTCTTTTTCCTTGAAAAGTTCTTTACCAACTTTGGTAGATCTTTGTTGTACCCTAGTGGGGAATATAAGTTAAATACATTTTGGGATCTATTTGGAAGCTATTAAATCAATAAATATCTTGACATTCTCTATAGTTTTTGTGAACTTTAATGCGTTATCATCACATTTATTTCTCAATTCTCTATTAATCAAATTTATGACACAATTTTAAACCAGTTTTTTAAATTACTTTTCAAAGCTTAAATTGCATATTTATAAGTAAGATATGAGATCACGAATGATGCTTTTATTTTTATTGCCATAATACGAAAGATCCGCTTGTCATTAGGTGATAAATCTCTTGAGTTTGATAGAAAGTTAGTATTATATTTTCCATAGAATTTTTAACGAATTATTATTAACTTGCAATATATAACATCATTAAAAACGAGGGTATTATTATTATTTATTTTCAAAGATTACCTAATTAACTCTGACACCCTGCTGTGTAATGAGATTATAGATCGAACTGTCAAATTCGACCGAAAACCCAAATAAAAACCTAGCCTGTCAATGACCTAATTGATCGACAAGGGTATTCCATTGTTCGGCTTACGAGCCCTGGCATTCCTTTATGGGTCTTATTGTTTTTGAATCGCCGCCGGTGCTTTTGGCATTATATCATCGCCTGGAATGGGGTGGGGAGTAGTTGGAGGGAAATGGTATAGCGAAATGAATCCTCCCACCCGGCCACGATCGTGGAGCACTTCCGCCTTGGCAACTGGCTGGCGGCTGACTGCTCCAAGTGCCGGCCAAAGAAGACGCGCTTCTAAATGTCCAAATGCATATTACGGATCTTAACGGCTCGGTGCGTGTCTGTGCGCCACTTGAAATACGATTCAATTTCGCAATGAGTGACGTATGGAGTACACTGGCAAAAAAGGGTGGAAAAAAATATGGTGAAATATTTTAACTGCATTATATTATGTGCAAATATGATAAATATAATTACTCATTAAATGCTGTTTAAAAATCTAAGAATTGAATAACAATTTAAAGTTAATATGTATACATCATAATTTATATAAGCTTCTTTATATAATTTTCTTTAAGTGCAGCGGGGCTTGTGTCGAATACGAGGCGCCCGGGCCATATGCATAATGGTTTACTTTATGCTTTATACGTCGTACGTATGGTTAGTTATGGTCGGTCTGCTTATAGTGATGTCATGCCATTTATGGTTCATATTTCAGTTAGACTACGTGATTATCCATCCCCCCGCATCTCAGGCACACTCCCTGTCCGTTACACTTCAAATTTATTCAGATTTTTAGAGAATTATTTGTGTGCATGTGTATTATATATTGAAAAACCATTCACGTCGCATTGAGTCACTGACTTTGACTGGTTTTCTTTATCGCCTTACATCGCACAGCCAGTGGGGCACACACACAATTCAATTTAATAGCAGGGTTATTAATTTGTATAGTAATTGATTAATGACAGTCACAGATAAAATTAACTGAAAACCTTTTGGCTATTAAGTTGGAAAACTACAGGGGAACGTCTTGAAGAAAAACACTATGAGATTTAATTCAATTAATACTACAAAATATTTGTTAATTATTATAACATAACTATTTTGTCTTCAAATTAACTCAAAATGTAAAAATTAAGATATAAATAATACAAATTATTAAGATACAAGTCTACTTTTAATCAATTCCCCTTGAAGTTTCTCTGAATCTCCACTGTAACTCCCAAAAAAAGTTGTACAAAAACTTGTACAAATTAACGCCCACGCAGCTTTCCCTAAAACCCAATAAAAACCCAACCAGAAGCAGTTTTAGAGCCATCAGCCAAGCTTTGTCTGCTCTCCATGGTTTCGTGGTGGTTCATGTGGCATGTGACACTTTTTCCCCACCCCCCTCAGCTACATCGACACATGCTCATCCCAACAGGAAAAACTAACGGATGCCATTACCATAAACAGCCGATGCTGACCTTCATTGCAATCAAACAGAGCTGAGGTTGTGGTGCCACTTCTGCACTTGGGATACCAGCCAAGATTGTGGCTTCTGGCTTTTGTCTGTCTGCTGGCTTCTGGCTTCTGGTGGTGCTACCAAAATTAGAAGCTGCTGTGCAGCATTGTCGTAGCCGGAGCAGGTTTTCCACAGTTTCCCTGCACGAGATCATCGTCGTCGTCGTTTCCTGGCCCGATGTCAACTACGAGTTTCATGAATGGCCATGCAGCCAGAGAGCCAGCTGCTGGGATCACAGGAACGTGACTGTCATGGTTTTTGGGTTCGCAATTGGGGAGCAGGAATGTCGTCGCAGACCCTTGTGGGAGAATAGCTGCTTCAAATAGCAACTAGTGCGAGGAATCCTATGGAAGGTATCTCAGGAAAATGTAATAATAATGTAGGAATTTATTGAGACCAACGATTATTAAAGCTTTACTAAGGAAATTGTTAGTGGGAAAGGGAAACATTTGAAGGCTTTGGTTTTTGATAAGAAAGGAGTTCTTAAATCAACAGTATTCCTTGTTTATTACAGCAAATAGTTGTATCATTATAGGACTCGACATCCATCCATAACTTTCATCCCTATACCATCTATTAATGGTTAATAAATACCCTTAACTCTTTCAGAGTCCCGAAAAGATCTACATAAAGGTGGTTGAGCTGGAGCCAAAGATCACAGCGCTGGGCGATAATCTAGACGAATCGTTGCGTATGCAAAGGGAGCACGATGAGACTCTTCGAAACCTACAGGTGCGTAAAGTGAATTCACCCATAAAACCCTATATTAAATACCCTTTAAATCCCCTTTCAGAGCCTGCCCGGACCCATGGATGAGTTCGTGCAGAAGGCAGATAAACTGCTGGCCAGCAAGAGAATTAGTTCAGAGCTCGTCAACGCCATGGCCGATACCCTAAACATCATCTGGCAGGACATTCTGAATCTCCTGCAGGATCGTCAACACATTCTTATACTTTGCACACAGTTCCATGACAAAATGACGCAGTGCTTCCGAAAGATGGATCAGCTGGAGTTGGCCTGCGAGGAGATCCTGCAGCCTCTCGATGTGCCCCGTATCCAAGAGTTCCTCAACAGATTCAAGCAACTAAGGATAGACATGCTCACTGGCGTGATGGCTGCTCTAAAGGATGGCAACGAACTGCTGGCCCAGCTGGAGGAACTGGAAAAGCTGGAGACACTCGATACGAGGCCAGAACACATCAAGCGCGATGCCACGAGGGCTGTGCACCAGGTTCAACAGTGGCTTGAGGCCCTGCATGATCGAAGAAATGACTTGGAACTCGCCTGGCAGACGAGAAAGACCCAAATGGAGCAGTGCCTAGCCCTGGCCTTGCTCGGACGGGAACTGGTGGATCTGGAGGCAGCTCTGCAAAAGGCTCGCATCGAATTGAACACCATGTACAGCCTGGGAGAGTGCGAGCACACGGCCAATGAGATGCTCGCCAAGTACAGGGATTGGAAGCAACAGGCCCTTATGCTCCGGGATCGAGCTTTGAAGATAACCCGGGCCAAGGAGAAGGTCCAGTCTGCCGGCCATTTCACCTCCGATGAAGCCTGTGCCCGGGCCTATGCCGTCCTGAGTGGCTGCACCGAGCACTTGGATTTGGTAGATCAGAGGGAACACTGGCTGCACCAATCCCGGGAGTTCTTTGCCAAGGCCGAGCACACTCTGAGTGTCCTCGAGAAGCTCGAACTTGAGCTGGCCAGTGTAAAGCTGCCACCCAATTCCCCCGAGAGCTATGCCATGTTCTCCAAAGTGGAACGTGATGTTCGAAACTTCACTGAGGAGCCAATCCGCATCGGCTATGGCATCCTGGACGAAGTGGGACGCACGCAGCCGGAGACGCATGGCGTGAAGAGGGTTCTCGATGAGCTGGAAAACCGCAAGGCCTACATTGAGGGTATCTGCGCTCACAGCAGCGAGGATCAGCAGAAGGTGCAGCGGGCGTTGAGCGAGTTCCTGACACAGCACAACGAGCTCCTAGCCTGGCTGAGGGCATCGGGTCAGTTGCATCTGCAGCAGAGCGTGGACATGGGAAGGAATCTTCAGCAAGCCAAGCAGTTCCTACTGCAGCATCATGAACTCATGCAGGATCTAGAGGTGGGTTGGTCTGCGAGGTCTTCAAGAGTTTTGTTTAATTACTGAACCTATAAAAATTGTTTTCTGATTATTTAAATAATAAGGGTCTTAAAATTTGATGAAAAAGCATAAAGTTTTTAAAACAGTAACCTTTTTTATTAATTTCAAGCGGCACTTTCTTATAAAAATATATTTTTACAATGGCTCTTCGGCACTTTTTCAAGTTTTATACTCTTCCAACATGTTCCCATCCTGTAATTAACATGAAATCGAACATTTTTAAATAAAATCACCATTATCTTTCTTTAGATCAAGGGAGAACTAATCAACATGCTACTGGAGTCCATCAAGGTCCATTTGGAGTCACTGAGTCCCCAGCAGCGCTACGATGTGGACTCCAAGGCAGAGTCCCTGCACAAACACTGGATCGAGCTTAAGGATTTGGTGCTAAAACGCGTGGACTATGTCTCCCTGCTGATTGACTTCTTCGAGCTGTCCAATGAGCTCTCCAGCCAGCTGGATAACCTCGAGCGGCAGCTGCAGCAAACACCATCCGACGAGCACAAGCTGCAGTTCCTCCAGGCCACCTGGTCGGGCATAGCGGCTACCTTCAGCGAGCTCAAGTCACGCGGACAGAGATTCATCAACTTGAAAGTGGGTATAGGTCTGAGGGGAGGCAATGCACTCCACATCCGCTCACATATAGTACACCTCCTCCTTCTCCTCCTCCTCCTCCTATCATATGGATAAGTTATTTAATCTAAGTTTTGCGGAATTCTCTAATGTCAGGGCTGGTTCGTTATGCATGCTGCATTCTGTTTATGCTTCATCTATGCCCGCAAACTTTGCTCTTTCGCCAACTAACTGCTGACAGCTGGCGCATTTTGCACACGCTGTCCATCAGCTCCCAGAAGCAGCTTGCTGACGTTGCACAAACAAACGCGAAAAGTTGCAAGAAGAAAGGGTGTTCATGCGGCTACACTTGAGGGAGTTACTGGGAGAAGTTTACAAAAAATAATTTGAAAGGAATTAAGAGCTATATGTGGTAGGGAAAATAATACAAACAATATCTAAAGTGCAGAAAGCAGAATGCTTTTTAAAAAATGAGCAAAACTAAATGAATCTACAAATGAAATCACAACAAAGTCAGGATCTTAGTAACACTAAAAGCTTACTTATGAATTTTATCTTAATGTCTTTGATATCTTCAAATCACTGTAATTTTTCATAGATCAAAAGATAATATTTTAATTGGATCGGAGACTTATTTAATGGATCCTCCTGGCCAAAGAGATAAATCTCAAGCATATCGGCCAGAGTATTCCTGTTTTCAACTCCCTGTCTTCCTCAACTTTTCGCCAGTCCGACGCTCTGGGTTCATAAATTATAAACAATATGATTTGGTTAGCCATAAACATGTATTCAAAACGACAACGTCATTTGGCCCCATGCGTGCACATAAAACCGGGAAGAAAAGGCGGCGGCCCAGCAGAAGGCAGCAGAGCAGACGTAAGGAAATTTTTTGAAATTAGAAATTTTGGTGCTCCGCCGCCGAGTTGTGTTGAATCGAGTCAAGTCGAGTCCATAAATAAAGAAAGCAATTTGCGCTGCCGGCTATAGATAGGTTGTACTATACGGGGTCTGGGCGCGAGAGCTGGGTCGGATCTGGCCTGGACTCGGGATGTGGCAGAAGGCAGCAGACCCTGGCCACAGTTAGATGCGTGCGCCACGCGCCGCTTTTTACTCGGAAAAATTCCCACTCTCTCTCTGCACGCGTCTGTCTGCTCGCGACACTTGGCGAAGACACAACAGAGAGAAGGGAACGCACAACGCACAACACACAAGAAATATATAACACAAAATAAAAACAGAGAAATAATACGAAAGCAAAACCAAAACCAAAATCAAATAGAAATAAAAATAAAAATCATCTATTTTCTATGCTATTTTTGAACGACGCGTCGCTGCTGCGCAGATTGTGGATCCATATCTCGAGACCAAATCCTCGGCACAGGCGGTGCAAGAGACGCTGAACGGCTTCAGTAAGCGGCAGGTCGACGTGACGAGCAGTTTGGAGAATTGGACGACCAGCATCGAGGAGAAGCGCCAAGTGGAATATCTACTCGAGAAAGTCATGAGCGACAACGAGGAGGTGAGTGCCGGGAGTCATTAGAACTTAATTGGATATACAGGATTTTTTTTGAAAGACTATTTTTGAATTTTTAGTTTTTCGTAAAACAAATCTTAATTTTGGTGTTCTTATCGGAACATTAAAGTATCTCAGGAAGACTAGTTAATAGTGGAGTATATCTTTCCGTTTTTTCTTTATTTTTATTGAATGAAATGATTTGAAATGAAATGAATTTTATTTATGTTCTTGGACACTAGTTAACCCCCTTAAAAACTCCTTTTAATTTTTATCAATCCCTTTTTTTTCTAGACCGTGGCCAAGAGCACACAGGTGGACACCCAGTTGTATCCCGTCTTCACCTCGACCAGTGTGGATGCCAAGCAGCTGCTGGTCAGCACCCGCGAGAAACTAACCCACGTCAGCCAGGACATTGAGCGGGCTCAGGATGAGATCCAGCAGCGCATTCAGACTACCCTCAGCATCCAGACAAAGGACCAGCCCTCGCTGGCCAAGATCGAGCAGGTGATCAACAACCTGCGCATGCTGAAGGCCAAGTTGGATGGCATCAAGTACGACTATCGCACGCTGGTGGAGAGCATCCTGCAGTTTCTGGAGAACACGGTGCAGCTGCGTCGCGAAATCGACGAGTACTTTGCTCGTCAGCAACAGCAGCAGCCCTCTTCTGGCGCTGATCGGAGCATTGCGGAGCACGAGAAATTCCGCGATCAGTGCATGGATAAATTTAGATCGTTAATCACACAATCCGAACTGCTGATCGATCGGGTGCGCGTACTGGAGCCACCGGGAGCCCGGGAAATCGACACCGATCGCATACTGAAGTTGCTCGAGAATCTCCGGCTGCACTTCGAGTCGAACAGCAGTGCCAGGATGTCGACGCTGGAGCGGCAGGAGAAGATCGAGCAGTTCCGCGGCGATCTCGAGGACATCGATCGCAGTCTGGACAGTGTTAGCCAGCAGCTGCACGAGATCAACAACCAGAGTGTGGATAGCTTGGCGGCGGCCAAGACCACGTCGCTGGCGTTTGAATATTTTGAACGGACCATAGAGGTGAGTGAACTTCGAGCGATTCGAGCGGCTCATTGAGGTGGGTTAGGATTCGGTAGATGGGATCGATGATCGCTGGATCGCGGTGTGTGTGAGTGCGAAACTATACTGTTTGTGTTGGGTAAACATTTAAACACAGAGATTGCATTCAGCGGCAGGAGATCTGTGTATTGTTAGTTTTTCATACAGGAAATTGTAGAGTTGATTTAAAAGTTTAAGAGTGTGAAGAGAAAAAGAGCTCTTAGCTGGCTGATTAGTTTATTAACAAAATAATTGCATAAAGACTTTCATTTATTATTTATTGAGAAGAGTGTTCTAAAATAAACAGATTCATATATTGAATTCAACGTACAAACATTTTACAATATATTTTCCTATAAAAACACTTCAGTTTTTCCAATTTAAAATACATTTTAGAACAAACTTTTACATATTTTTATTAATTAAGAGACGTCACACAAAACTAAACAGATTTCCGACTCGATTAAATGGGCTTTAAAATGATTGAATGATCTAATCCCATTCTAGTGTTCAATGCCCAAGCAATTGAAATCAACGCGCCATCAGCGACGCTGGGGCCAAACAGCCCACACCCTCGAGGTAGCCATAGATGTAGCTATCGAATATATAGATATAGATATACAGATATGTACCAGATCGATCCCTGCACGCCTTTATTTTTGCATCAGCATCACAGCACGCGCTGCTTCCCTTTCCGCTTACCCTTTTTTTGGGTGGTCACCATCAAGCTAGAAAGAAAGATCGTCGGGCAGGAGACAGCCCCACAACATTCATCAAATTTCCAAATGGTAGAATGACATTTCGAAAATATCGCAACTTTCAAAATGTTGTCGCTGTCAGCGATGGGCGATGGGCTTTAGACAGACAGCGGCAGCTGTCGTTAGTTTGTAATTAAAAACTCTGCGCCGAATACATGAAATACATCTCAGAGATAGGGATACTCATACGGCAAAAGATACAGATACAAACCGATGAGAAGCAGAAACAGAAGCAGAAGCCAGAGCACACATTCAGACCACTTTTTAATGCACTTATATATATTGGCTGTTGGGCCTTTTGCTGTTATAAATTGCTTTTGACGTTCCAATTTTTATGACCAGCTAAGCCATAGAGCGGATGTAAGAGCAAACGGTGCACAGCGAGAAACAAAAGTCATTTAAAAAATTAATTTAACATTTACTTATAGAAAATCCGAATTATTTCCACGTTACATTCATTTACCGAAGAATAATATTGTTTTCTGTGATTAAAGAAGGTTCAAGCTTTATTATATGCTTAAAAGTATGCAATAAATATTTACTTAAAAAACTTTTTTACTTCATACTACAGCATCTTTAAAAGTGATTTGAATTGATTTTCTCATTATTTCATTTTGAGATGATAATTTGTTCTGTACAAAGAATATTTTTTCATTGAAAACTTTAGCACTTACACTTACAATACTTTCCTAAATGTTATATTTTTTTAATCATACCAAATCCGAAAATTTTCTACTTTGTATCAGAATTTTATCCCGCTTGGCTGCACTCTGCCTAGACATTGCGTTTTAGCTGCTGCCTAATGGGTTAATTTGCTGGCAATATATGCGTATATTTTTGGCTGTCTCTAATGATTATCTCTTCACTCTTCCCTCCCACACTTTCTAAATTATATATATATATATATATATATATATATATATATATATAGCTGCTCGAAAAGCGGATCGAGAAGTTTACGGAGTCCACGAGCCAACAGCTTTTGATTAGCAATCCCGAGAGCGAGCGTTATGTCAAGGACGAACTGCGCAAGCTCAACGACAAGTGGCAGAGCTTCAAGGATCAGGTGAAGCAGAAACGAAAAAGCCTCAATCAGGCAACCGAGTTCTTCGAGGTGGTCGAAAAGGTGAGTAATAAAAAGTTAATAAATTAATCTTTAGCTGACAGCGAAAATAAATATAAGGAAAAAACAAAAAGTAAATAAATAAATCTTCAACAGACACCGTAAATAATTATAATGAGACACACTTGGTCTACTTTTTTATATTCCGTTGACATTTACGATGTGCTATTAATGTTTTATTGTTTGTAAACGATAAATATTACAAGAAAAGAATCAAACTTTGGGAAGCCGAAGTTTGTATACCTTTGCAGGTTAAATTGGGATCAGGGAACAATTTAAAAAGTCATTAATTTGAATTAAAAAAACTAGGTTGGTTTTTTATTTAAATTTGCTTTCAACATTAGCTTAAATATATATTTAAACACTTAATTTGTTCTCTATAAATCTAATATTTTCCCCTGTTCACCCCTCTTCACCAGATCGACGCTGAGTACCGTGAGATCAGCTACTTCTACAGCAGCGTTTCCAACAAGGTTCCCTATTTGCGTGACCCCATCGAGGCCGCCAATCTGGTCAATGATATCGAGAAGTATGTGACCAGTCGGGAGGCTGCCCTGCGCGCCAAGCTGGACAGTGCCTCGCAGTGTGCCCACGATATGAGCAAGGTCTCAACCCTGTACAACGATGTGATGAACATCTTCCAGTCGTTCATCAAGCTCAAGATGGACATCAATGTGGTGGCGGAGAGACTAAAGCAGGAGCAGCGCCAAAAAGAGCAAAGGGAGCGGGATGCCCGGGACCAGGCGGAAAGGGAGAAGGCCCAGAGAGAAGCCGAGGCCAAAGAGCGACTCTTCCGGGAGGAGCAATCCCGCCTGGAGAGTCAGCGTCAGCAGGCGGCCATTGAGCAGGCTCAGAGGGAGCTGGCCGCCAGGGAATTAGCTCTCCGGGAACAGGCTGTGCGGGAAGAGGAGGCCAAACTGAAGGCCATTAGAGAACAGGCTTCTCGCGAGCAATTGGCCAGAGAGCAGGCGGCCAGGGAGGAAGAGTTGCGAATCCAAGCCCTCCGGGAGATAGCCAAGCGAGAGGAGGAGATACGTCTCCAGAGCAAGAGGGAGGAGGAAACCCGTATCCGAAGGGAAGAAGAGGAAAGAATCCGGCGGGACAACGAAGCCCGCTCGAAGCGCGAAGAGGAGGCACGCATCCAACGCGAGGAGATCACCAGGCTGCAAACCCTTCGCGATCAGGTGGACCAGCAGCGTATAGTCACCGAAAACATTCGCAAGGACATCCAGGTGAACTCCATTTTCACGGAGCTGCGCTACGC
This sequence comes from Drosophila punjabiensis, assembly GCA_008042585.1. NCBI lineage: Eukaryota > Metazoa > Arthropoda > Insecta > Diptera > Drosophilidae > Drosophila > Drosophila punjabiensis. Next base: position 12,708 of record VNJR01001433.1, read on the forward strand.
CTCGCCGCTTTTCATTCGTCCTTTGAAGGATGCCGTGACCCGTGAAGGCGATCGCTTCACCTTCGAGTGCGAGGTTACGGGGACTCCAGAGCCCACAGTGGAGTGGTTCAAGGATGGCATCAGTATCCAGAACAACTCGGATTACAAGACCACCTTCGACAAGGGCATCTGCCGGCTGGTGATCGAGGAAACCTTTGCCGCTGACTCGGCCCGTTTCAGTTGCCGTGCCTCGAACTTGGTGGGAACATGCGATACCAATGCCACCTTGTCGGTAAGGGAAAATGCCGCAGAGGTGCAACTGGTGCCTCCCAGGATCTTGAGATTCCTTGAGAGTGGCAAGGCTACGGAGGGTAGCTCCTTCCAGTTTGCCTGTGTGGTGGCTGGAGTGCCCTTGCCCACGGTTCAGTGGTTTAAGAACGACAAGTGCATCGATGACTCACCGGATTATGTGATTAGCTATAATAATGGTGAGGCCACGCTGAGATTTGAGGAGGTATTTCTGGAGGACGATGCTGTGTACACTTGCAGTGCCTCAAATCCTGCGGGCATTGAGCATTGTTCGGCTTCCTTGATTGTGGAACGTAAGTTTAATTAATTGTTTTGAATCTATTTTGTTTCTGTGTAAGCAATACAGATATATCCCCAATAATAATAATTATCTCGCTCTCTTATCCTTTAGCCTTGGAGCCCACAGAGTTACCTAGTTTCAAGGTTCCCCTGTCGAATGCCATGGCCCGTGTGGGCCAGAAGATCAAGCTGGAGGCGATTGTGAGTGGCATTCCCAGGCCAGAAATCTATTGGCTGCACAACGGAAAACCCTTCCAGCCGCGCGACTCCAAGGTGAGTTGGCTGAATGCCATCATTTACGGGCTAATAATCTCGTCGCGTCTAGAATTTTCCTGCTGGAAATATCTATTTGAAAAAATGTAAATAGATAATAATGCATGGAATTTATTTACACACATTTTTAGTACTTTTTTTGCGTCTTTGTTGATGTTTGCAAACTTGACAGTATTTTGGTCCCCTTTTGGGATGTATAAATTATAATTTAACGACAAAGTGTTGACACATTTAATTTAGGAGAAGTCTCCAGAAATCTCTGGGCTTAAAAATATATTTTTTGAACAAGTATCTATTCATTGAGCTTTTTGCCAATTTAAATTGATTTGCATAGAAAGAAACCCCTTAGAGATTTCATTTCGACTTTCTCCCGAGTGTTTGCATGCCTTGGGATGAAAGCAAAAGAATAAACAAATAGAGTAATGCCACCTAGTACAATTCCCGCAACTGTCTGGCTATATACACACACATTGAATCTTGTCTATATACCAAATATAAAATCTTTTGACTGGAAAAGAAACACCAAAGAGAATTCTATATTTTTTGCGGTGTTGGCTTGGTGGGCGTTGTGCATGTGCGGTTTGGACTCTACATAATTCCAAAAAAAAAAAAAATATTGAAAAGAAATCATAGCTGCTCTGACGTCAGTCACGCATTTTCCCTCCCCTTTAATTTCCCCGAATCTCTTGATGATCGTGGAAAATTCAAGGCAATCGTTTTGAAAATACGCCAACGCCAACGCACTCTGCGGACAGATAGTGCGATGCACAAGTCTAGGCTGGGCTATATAATGATCTTATGCCTATAATATAATATCTAATAGCTGCAATTTTTGGCAGCAGGCTGGCTCCTCCTTGCAACGAGGCATGCGACCAAAGCGAATCCAATTCACCACAGGCAGCAGTGCCTCTGTCGGTGCCTGGTCAGGCAGGCAGGCAGGCAATTTGTTTATTGTGGGCGCCGAGACGCCAACATTGTATATACAAAAATATATGCAAAACATATTTGCAAATTTTGCAAATTTTCATTTGTGCCATAGAAATTGAGAAATGATTTCATTGGCCGCACTTTTTAATTGCCGCTGTCGACGCATTTGCTCGTTTGACAAAATACCGTCCCGCAAAACATGATCTCACTTTCCCGGATCAAATTGATTAAACAATTCTCGTGTAATTGGCACTTGTTCAAAAAGCGTATTCGATTCTTCTCCACTGAAGCGTTGTCGAACGAACACCTGAACTCTCAGGTGCTTCCTGCAATTTGGGGCAAAACAAAGATCATTTGTTGCGGGAAAATAAACACAAGAGTTCTTGCCGCCCCTCCAAGCCACCGCCGGATGCGCCTCATCCGCCAAAACACACACACCCACACCCAGACACAGACACTCGTAAATAAGATTTAAATCGGTGTAAAAAAGAAGGAAATTTTAATTGCAAAAAAAAGCACAGAAAAACTAGAACGAAAAAGCAGCATTCGGTATCGAAAAGCGTAACCCACCACATTTCGGTTTTTCGGTTTTTCTGGGTGTGGTGAGTTCTTCCGTTGAGAACTCAAACACAAAATCTCTGCTGACTCGACTTTTCGTGCTTTTCTCCCTGTACTTTCAGTACGAATACGGCCGCGTAACGCTGCTAATCCCGCAGGCTTATCCCAACGACGCCGGATCCTACGTCCTGAACGCCAAGAACTTAGCTGGCGAGGCCTACACCAGTTGCAACGTGATAGTGAAGGGTCGCCTGCCCAACGAGACCTCCGATTCCGAGATGGCCAGCGATATTGAGCCCATCAAGCCGGCAGTTCATCTGCCCCTGAAGGATGTGTCCATTTTCGAGGGCAAGCCCGTAAGGCTGGACTGTGTCATTGTGGGCCAGCCGGAGCCGGAGGTTATCTGGTATCACAACGAGCGTCCCGTCAAGGAGTCCGCCGATGTTCAGCTACTGTTCCAGGGCGATCGCTGTTCGCTAATTATCCAGGAGGTTTACCAGGAGGATGCTGGTCACTACAAGGTGGTGGCCATTAATTCAGCGGGCGAAACCTCTAGCAGTTGTGAGCTTAAGGTGACTCCTCTGAATCAGGCGGAGCCTGCCACGAGAGCCCAGGCGGAAAGGCAATCCCTGCCCAAGGATACGCAGCCCAAGTTCGAGAGACTCCTATCCGATGTCCTGGCCGATGAAGGAGAGCAAGTGATCTTAGAGGTTCAAGCCAGTGGAGATCAACCGCTGACGGCTCAGTGGTTCCTCACCAACAAGGAGGTCCAGCTGAGCGACAGGGTCACCACCAAAGCGGACTCCGACTCGGGCATCTTCAAGCTCATCCTGAACAATGTGAGTGCCGACGACAAGGGTGTGTATACCGTGAAAGTGTCCAATCGAGCGGGCGATGCCAAGTGCTTCTCGCATCTCATTGTGAAGTCTGTGAATGCTCCCGAAAATCGCCGCAGCAGCCAGTCATCCGTGGAGATTGTGGATCGCCATCAGTGCCCCGAATTCAGGGAGCTCTTCAGCGACAAACAGGGACAGATCGATGATGTCATCAAGTTCGAGTGCATTGTCAAGGGCAAGCCCACGCCGAAGGTCCACTGGTTCTTCAACGATCAGCCCGTCCATGGACACAACTTCCTGGTGTCCACCAGCGGCGATCGTCAGGTCTTGACCATCCAGAAGCTGACCCACGATGCCGTCGGCAAGATCAGCTGTGTGGCCGAAAACGAGGCGGGCAAGGCCACCTGTGTGGCCTTCCTGAACATCATTGGCAGCGGTCTGCCTGCCTCTAGTGATGTCCAGACCATGACCCAGGAACACAACACTGAATCCTCGCGCGTGACCATCAAGAAGCAAACCTTTACCACAACCTCCACCTCGCAGGTGAATTCCTATGAGGGTAATGCTCCACAAACCGAGGTTCATCACTCCTCCGCCCACATCGATCAGTCTTTGAAGCAATTGGGCCAGCAAAGACCTGAAATCGTAGAGAGTCATCACTACCAGGAGCTGCACAAGAGCAAGGAGATGAGCAGTCCCAGTGTGCAGCAAAAGTCCTTCACCCTCATCCAATCGAGTGCCCCCAATGGTCAGTCCGCCGTTGCCATTCCGGATTCTCCAACTCGCCTGAGACGGGAGATTGCCCCCAGGTTCACCACTCCCCTCAGCGGCAAGATCGTGGATCAGGGCAGCGATGTCAGCATGGAGGCCATATACGATGGCTATCCCTCGCCCGAGATCAAGGTGGAGAAGAACGGCGGTCAGCTATTCGACGATGCGCATACCAAGATCTCGAATAAGTTCAATCGCGTTACCATTGAACTGAAACAGGTGAATGTGGCGGATGCGGGACGTTATGCAGTGACTGCCTCCAATGCAGTGGGTCAGTCCACCAGCACTGCGGATCTGGTTGTTAAAAGTAAGTAATTATTAATAATATTTTAAAAATTAATATAGTAGGAGTGAAGTTTTTATATTATAGGGATTTTAGGTGTGTAGAACGAAAGGGGTGGTTTCGAGCTTACAAATTAAAGAATTAAACTTTTATTTTACTTTTTCAAGTTTAAATTTGATTTAAAAACCTATTAAGAATAATTTGTCAAAACAATAATTTCCCAAGCCACAAGCATATATTCTATGGAATATTTTGTTCTAAATCTATAAAATACACATTTATTTAGTGAGCTCACTCTCCTTCTGTCCGCACCTCCCACGACCTAATTTAACCTATCAAATTTCGACCACCACGAGGCGCTTTCTTTCGAAATTAATTTCCCAGAACTCAAAAGAAGTAAAAAAAAAGGAAGGAAAAAAGCTGGCAAAAAGTGTTCAAAAGCGTGTACACATGTGCACCCTGCGATATAGACCCTATATCATATGTTGTGTGTACACCACATCAATCAGCGTAGAGCATTAAAGTGTCATTGTGAGGGGAATGATGGCGGGGACGACCGTCAATGGATGGATCTTCAAACGTCAATGGCTCGGACGCCGCTCGGACTAGAATATTGATGAGTTTTTAGTGGTCGACAGGCTTGGAGGAGGATGATGATGATGATTCTCTGTGCGATTGTTTTTGTTTATATTTCAATCTTATTTGTTAGCTGGCCTCGGAAAGACCGCCCGCCCGCCGGGTGCGGGAAGAATGAAAATCTTGGCCAATGCAAAAGATTTTCTTACACAAATTTATAAATATTCTTGTGGGGGTAGATGGGACCGGGATTGGGGTTGGGGCTAATGCTGGCAATTATTATTATGTAAATCGCGCCGAAGAGTGAGATCGTTTATTTACTCGAAATGTTTGCAGAATTGTCGTCGTTGCTGCCTGTGTGCAATGTGTTTGCTTTGAGATTATTTTTACTGCCTGTCTGCTGCTGTCTAAACGAATTATTCATTATGGCCGATTATTGGGACGGCTGTTCAAGTAAATTATTCAGTACCGAACACAACAACAATAACATCAGCAGCAGCAGCATGTCTGTTGCAATGACATACAAAGGCTGTTATTTATTTGCACTATGTTTCATGTTCTTTCCACATTTTAATGCTCAATGTTCTTTGTGTTTTTCTTTGATTTCTCTGAATTATTTTAGAGACCATCTTTCCGCCTGTGTTTGGACGACGTCTGCAGGCCCAGGTCAGTAAGAAGGGCGAGAAACTGGTCATGGAGGTGGAGGTAACAGGGCTGCCCGATCCCACTGTGACTTGGCTGAAGGACGACAAGCCCCTGAAGGATGCCGGCATCTCGCAGCATCGCCTGCTTGCCCAGGGCAACTCCTACAGACTTATCATCGAGAAAGGTACTAGCTAAATTTGAAACTTAAAAGTTCCTAAACTAAATTTAGGAATTAAAAGAAATGACAGCTGACTGGCAGAGCATTTCCTTTTAATTTTGCAAATAACAACAAGAATTTGTTGTTTACTTAACCTAAATATCTATAGCTCTAAGTTTATAATGTTTCTCTAAACATTTTTCTGACTCAAAAAATGTTTATTTGAATTTTAATTGCTCATTTTATGTTTGTTATTTATGGTGCATCTATTATAGTATATTTTTAATATTTATTTAATTTATGCAATTAACATTTTGGATTTATTTGCAGCGCAAACTACGGACTCTGGCAAGTACATGGTCCGCGCTACGAATGCTGGCGGAGAGGCCAAGAGCATTGCCGACTGCGCCATCCTGGAACCCTCGCCGGAACGCATGCAGGAGGTGGTGAAGACCATTGTCTATGAGACGGGTCCCGTCCAGATACCTTCAAGCGATTTCAAAACCGAAGTAAGTGTGCATGTGCTCAATATCTAACCACCTACTACGACTTCTATATGCATTATCCTCCTCGACCACCTCAATCTACTCCGATCTATTCTGTTCTATATTACTCTCTTCTTGACTCTGTTAACTTACTTTTAACTCGATCAATATAATAAACCAAATCTTTTGTGAATTCTCTCCTCTCATGATGTCAACGTCGTTCGTTCTTTCGTTTCGCTTTGCTCATTTCACACGGGTTTTCCACACTACATCGCCACCACCACCGACCACCACACCATCCAAAAACATACACTGAAACCAAAATCGTGACCGAAACCAGATCCAGACTCAGACTCAGAGCGAGTCGCAGTCGCAACCATCGTTCGAGACCAGTAAAACGGATGTGACCAGTGCTAATGACCTGCACGGCCTGTCCGAGTCGAAAGTGATCACTGAGCATCGTTGCACCACCGAGGCAACCATGCGTCTAGAGCACAAGTCGAACTACCTGGATCTGCCCGAGCTGACGTCTCGTCCCAAGACACCGACCACAAACGACACAATCACCATCACAACGAACACTGCCGGCCAGGATCAGACCGATCAGAGCCAATCCACCACTACAGCCAAAGCACCACCACCGGCGGTGCCGCCCAAGCCCTATACGCCAGTGGTGGCCACCACTTTTGGCCAACAGCAGCCACCGCAGATGCAGACGCTGACCAGCACCAGATACGAGCAGAGCGAGCACAAGTCCAGCACATCTACCTCCTCCTTTGACTATTTCAAGAAGATCGACGAGGAGACTGTGACCCAGCGACCCAAGCCTTTGGCTTTTAAGCCCCTAGAGACGGTGGTGCGAAAGCCACAGGCACAAACTCTGGCCGAAGAGCTGAGGAGCCTCAACTTGATACCTGGAGATGCCCCCGAATTCTGCTATTCCCCCAAGCCGGAGAGAACCGAGCCCAAGGTTCCGTTGATCAACGAGAAGATTAAGATACTGTCCGAAGTTCAACCAAAGGAGCCACCACCACAGGGTGGAGTGCCGGTCTTCCCACCACCACTGGGTCTTCAGACCGTTCAACACGAGACCACCACCACCAAAGAGGTCAAGGTGGAGTACGGACAACCGATAGTGAGACCAGCTGCTGTCTTGGCCACTCCTGCCCAGCAGAACCCTCGTTCACCCTCGCCCAAACCCTCCGCCGAAGGTGTGGCCATGTCCAGACTTTGGACACCAAGTGGTGTTACTGGTTACTCCAGTGATGTTGAGCACAAATCCGAGAAGACATTGATCTCGTCTACGCTGGCTACACCCACACCAACCAAGGAGCTGAATGCACCCTTCCTGGTAAATCAGATAGTGAAGAGCATACCCCCACCGACCACAACACCTGCTCCGGTTACTCATGTCGTCAACGTACAACTGGAACCTGGAACACCGCCGGAGATCTGCTTTGCACCCAAAGTTGAAGACACAACAACGCGTCGGCGTTCTCTCGTGGAGAGTATGGAGCAAAAACTGGAACAGAACCTGATCCAAGGACCGAGTAAAGTCCTACCCCATTCAGTGCCCACGTTGACACCAGCTACAGCACCACCTCAGCAAACAAAACCTAACTTGAGCAGCTCTACCTATCGACCACCACCTCCGGTTCTGCCTAATCGACTTGGACTGTATGAGAGCGACTACGAGAGCGATCGCTACAAGTACAGTGGCAGCGAATCGGATGTGGAGCCGGGAAATCGTAACCAGCACCATCAACAGGCCACCACGGAGACTTCGTTTAAGTCCAGTGGCTACACGGCCGATACCGAGGAGCACTCGAGCTATCGCAAATCGGAGACTAGTTTCTACGAGACCAAGTCTTCGTCCTCGACTCTGCCAGCGCAGGTTCCCAAACTGCAGCCTGAACCACCGGCACCGGTTTACTTTACGCCGAAGCCCCAAACCCAGGTGCCACCACAAGCGAATTTCAGCAGCCAGGAGGCAAAGGTTCGCAATCGATTTTTCTCAGTGTCTTTGTAATATCTCTGTGTCGTTATTGTTGTTGTTCCTTGTTCATTGTCGTTGTTTTAGCAAGCACTGGAAGCGAAAAGCTCGCTCCCTAAACTTACACAAGCCAAAAATAAAACCAAAATGCCACTGTGCCATTGCAGCTCTGGGCTAGCTAACACCCAAGTCCCTACCAGAAAAAACACATCAAATAACCACTAAGCTCCTTGATAATCATAGACATTAAAAGACTTTAAGGCTTTCGATCTGGAAAGACTTGTAGTTTGAAGGCCTTAAGGTCTCTTCGCTGGCTGTTGAATCATTTACTCAACTTTAACTTTTAACTATTGATATAATCTTGTTACTTGCCTGATCTCTAAACCACGACTGTTTGTTAACTCTCATTTACCTCTCGATGTCTCTGTTAATATTCAAGTTATTATCCTTTGCTAATAATGTATTATTATCTCCTCCTAGGACTACAACTACACCTCCTCGAGCATGACCAGCAATTACTCACATAACATGCAGAGCAGCTCGTCCCGTCATGAGACCAAGTTCTCGTCATCGACGGGTGGTGTGGCACCTCCACCAGTGGTTACCTATCCCAGTCCCATTCCCGCCCAGCGGAAGACACCGGCAGCGGAGTTTAGTGACTATAGCAGCGAGATTGATGAACGCTTCCGTTCGGTGTCGCGTGCCAATGAATCGGATGCGGAGATCAAGGGCTATCGTGTGGTATTCCCACCCACACCCACTCCGCGCACAAATATCGCCGCCAATGGCCACAAATCCCCAGTGGTGGTGGTTACCCCCTCGCCCATGGAATTTGAGCCCACGCCTCCCGAAATGGGCAGCAGCTATGCCAGGCCCAAGTTTGAGCCAATTGGCAAGGAGATACGCCATGAGATCAAGAGGGAGAGCAGCAGCTCCAAGCAGCAGCAGTCGAAGTTTACGCAAAACCAGCAGCAAAGTCAGCCGGTATATAAGCCAAAGCCCGTGGCGGCCAAGTTTATAGCTGCCACTCAGCAGCAGCAGCAGCAGCATCAGCCTCAGGCCAATGCCCGTCCGACCATGTACTACAATGCTGTTGCTGGAGCTCCGATGCACCTGGCCAAGGTGGCCACGGAGACCAAGAACGTGATGCAGATGCACGAGTCCACGGAGAGTTCGCAGCGGGTGGTGAATATGCAGCAGACCAAGCGGGTAATTCACTTTGATGGACCGCAGGAGCAGAGAGATCAGCAGATCGTGCTGGAGCCCTTCCCCTACAGTCCAGCCCCGAGTCGCACGCCCTCCAGGCAATCCCATTTGCCGCCACCGGCCACGCCCACCAAATTCGTTCCGGGAGAATTCCGGGAGAGTGACTATGAGAGCGAAGTGGAGGGAGCACGCATCCAGCCGCTGTGGTCACCGTATGGCGATGGTTTTACCAAGGGCTATCGGCGAGTGGCCCCACCCCAGGGAGCGGGAAGATCCTGCAGCTTACCGCGGACATACGAAAGGGTTTTGTCGCCCATGGAATTCGATCGGGGCCCCGAGATGCCCAGCAAGATCCACGTGGACATCAATACATTGCGGAAGGAGCAGCGCGGTGGCAGTACCGTCACCACCCAGCATCGTACTCAGTCCCTAAACAGGAACTCCACCATGAGGCAGCAGCAACAGCAACAGCAGCAGCAGTCCATGGATCAGATAGACAGGGCCGGAACTCTGCCCCGATATGGTTACAACTCGCTGCAGCAGCAGGCGGAGAATCAAGGACGACGAATGGGTTCCACCTTCTTGCAGAAGTCCCATCAATTTGTAGAGGATGTGAGCAGGGATGTGAGGAGCAGCCATGCCTCGAATGGCATCCGACCGGGTTTCAAGAGGGCGCCCAGCGAAGGCAGCAACCAGCAGCCGCAGGCCTTCCGGGATGAGTCGCGGGTCTCTCAATACGGTAAGTGATCACATTTTCTTTACTAAATTCAAAAGGACTAAACCATGCAGTAGATATATATTTGGAGCCAGCTCCCTTTACTTGAATTGGTATTATTTTGAGATTGGAAAATTTAAGAATTGTGATGATGAAATTCGGTTGAATTGGATTTGAGAAATTTGCATTCGTTTGACATACCACCGGACCTCTTACTAATCCGTCTTTTATTTTTAAATCATTACTTTGTGTTTATCAGGTTTAAATTACTCGAAGTACCAAAAAATTCACTAATACTTTACGTTTATTGGGTTAATTCCCACATTAATCATTTTTCATTCAAATATAATTTATTATTTGCATTTCAATATACAAAGTTCCTTTTATATGTTTTTATTGGATGCTTATGATGATTTTTTATCATTTATGTTTATAATTTAAGTTATTATTGTTTAGTTGTACATATATCCAAATCTTTATAATAAGAAATAAATTCGTTATCATCCAGAAATCGTAATTATGCTAAGAACCCACTAATCCTCAACTACATCAGAGATAAAACCCCTTTTTTCTGTAAACTGCAATCAGGCACCAAATGCGTCGATCCCAATACCGGTTTAATATATTTCAAATACGATTTCGGCTACGAGTTTGGCATCCTGTTTCCCGGCGAGGGTCACAAGTTCGTCAGTAGCCAGTGGAACAGTAATGCCTCTAAGCCCATCCAAAACGGACGCCACTCCCCATATCCCCTGAAACTGGGACCAGGCAACACTGAGCTGGTCATACCCGTTCAGCACGAGAGATCCTCGCAGGGCTACAGTTCCGATAATGAGGTTCAGCGCAGGAGTCAGGCTAACAGGAACTGGTCAAGTGGCAGGCCGATGGCCCCGCGTAGCACCCTCAGCAGCCACCAGCAGAAGCGATACAGTCTGCCCAGCTGTCACAGCCTTGACATTCACCTGGACAGACTCCATGCTCAGGCACCGCGCCTGCCGCCGGATCAGATGGTCCGCACAGGTACTGAAGCACAGTAGCTACAAAAAAAAAAACATAGGGAGGCTGTCGTCAGCAGATGAAAGCCATCAATCACAACGGCTTAACACGCAATCTCTCAATCGCTATATATCGATGTTGTCAATTAGTCTAGGACATGTTGCTGTTGTGCCCGCCACGATTGCCGCTACTAAAAAGCATTGAATAAGCCAAGAGATACAAACTGGGAATCTATTAAATTTTCTTGAAGAGAAAATAAGAATTTGAGACAGGAATTACTTTATCCAGTTTATATCTTTTGTGGCTATCGTGGCTTTGTCTCCTTGTAATTAACCAACCAAAAACCTCATCGGCCTTACATTAAATGTATATATATAAATATAAAAATCAGGCTCTCTATTCAAAAAAGCATGATAATCTACCATATAGATATAGATGTTATCTAAAAACTCCCTCTTGCTGTTGCCTTGCTCGTTTTTCTTTATGCATGAAAAGTTTGTTTTGCGTTTATTTTTTGTGTGTGTTTAAACTTTAAAGTGAGTTCGTATCCGTATCGTATATAAGTGTTTGTGTTTCGTGCTGCTTGCCGCGTGCTAATCCCACTAATGGAAGCGCTTTTGAAAACGCTGAGCCAGAGATTCTAATGGTTTCCCACACCTCCTCCTTCTCCACACTTCGTACACTCCAAAACTCCGAAATGCGCCCACTCAGTGCCGGAACTGCCCAATACGGAACCCGTCAATGCGCATTTGAATCGCGATGAGCTGGCACAAAGGCAGCCATTATTCATAACGGTAAGCCGAGTCATTAACCCCCAAACCACGGCAACTGAAACCCGTAAATCTCTCCATCTATCTCTCCTCCACCACCACTCTCTCAACCACTAATCTCCTTGTCGGAGACAGCCGCTGAAAGACATCGCAGTGGGCGTGGGCGGAACGGCGCGCTTCGAGTGCATTGTGCAGGCGCATCCGCAGCCGCAGGTCAACTGGACGCACAATGGCGCCCATCTGGAGTCAGGCAGTCGGCATTGCATCGAGTACCGGAACGGCGTGTGCCGGCTAACACTGCCGCAGGCCTATCCGGGTGAGTTAACTGAACAGTTCTGTGGCCAGGCAGGTCAACCAAAACATTTACACGGAACAAAATTATACTAGTTTGAATTTACGGAGTTAAATTTAGTTAAAAGAAGTTTTTTTTGGGGAATTTTTAAAATTTTAAAACTCATAATTTAAAAAATCTTAGATGAGTTATATTTAGCTTGCATCCTTAAATAAACAAGAACAATGACGAACGATAACTTAAATGTAAACAATAGTGTTGCATATTATTCAGACAAGGTCACATTTCAAGTGTTTGAGAAAACAGAAACGGTCACTTTTGGCCTGCGCCGAAGAGGGACTGTACCTTGAAAGCTTCACTTTAAATCTTTTACATTATGGCTTACATTGAACAACTGAATACAATTGTAAATTTTAGTAAAGTTAATTTATAAATCGAGTAATTTAGTAAATGATCAAAGCTTATTGAACCTCTTTGATTTTGTTCTGTGTATAATCAAATCAACTAGGCTAGCTCATTAATTGTTTTACCTTCCTCTGTCTCTCTCTATTTCCTCCTGGATTCATCCTTGGGCATCCTTTCGCAACCGAATGGAATGTAATGGTCTCGAATTCCAACAGATGACAACGGCAGCTATGCCTGTACGGCCATGAATAGGCTCGGAGCGGCCAGCACTAGCGGAAATTTGAATGTTTCGAGCACGAACCGTGGATTTAGATACTAAGCCCGTTGTTTAAATACAACTATTATTATAATTATTATTATTTATTTTATGATTTGTTCAATGCCAAAGTTTCGCCTTATTGTGTGTATGTATGTAGTCACTATGTCACTCATTTTGTCCACAATGTTTTATCTCGGTTCAAAGTCCCCTATTTTACATGCATACAACAAAGGAATATAGTATTACTTGTGTTTTTGTCGAAAGTCAAATAAAATAACATGAAAACGAACAACTTTAAATGGGTTCTTTTGAATGCAAAATAAAATATTTTCATTCTGATCAAATTTTCCGATTTTTCCGATCATGAAAAGCTTGCTGAGTGGCGCTCTCTACAGGAAAAATCAGACATTCAGTTCGAAAAAGCTGAAAATGTATGTTTTGGTTCGAAAAAGCTTTTGCGGGATTTCGGCGTTAGGTGGCGCCAAGTGATCAGTGATCTCAGAAATCTCAAGAATCTGAAAAAATATTATTAATATTTTGTGCAACTTTTGATTAATAATACACTGTGTGTTTCCATCAACGTCATGCAAATGTTTACATTAAGTACCGAAATCCCTCTGATCTTTGAAAAATTATCTACCAGATAGATTTGGGCATTAATTTTTGGTCTGTACTTTGATCTTTGCCTCTCATGATTAATTATTCTTTCAACGCATATTTGCGGGGCTGCCTTGGGAAAAGTTTTTAATTTGAAATAAACTGAATGAATTACAGAACTTTAAAATGCCGTTTCGCTTGTCAATTCCATTACTCATTGCTACATACATATTGTATTGAACTAGGCCAAAAACTACATTCAAAATCGGGTCAGAAGATAATTCGAAAGAATCGAGAGCCATCCGCTAAACAAATGTTTGGATTTGTGTGTGGAATGAAGAAATGCCATTGGCGTGGGCGGCTGACGGTTCGACTAAGATTCGCTTTGCTGCTCATAAATGATTTATTTGCGTTTTTTCAGCAATGTTTATTTATCTAATTTTCTTTTTGACTTTTCTTTCTTTTTTGTCGCGATCGCTTGCCAAGATTTAGAACCGCGAGCGAATCGTTAGCGAAAATGCTAGCAATTTTCGGCAATGACAGCAGGGAGGAAAGAGGAAGGAAGGCTGGGAGGGAGGAAACTGGGACGGACATGATGCCAGACATAAACACTCTCCGCTGTCAAGGCATTGAGTACACACAGAGGGGCCCAGCACAGCAGTATGTAGGCCTTTGAAAGTCCTTGACACTGACACCGAACCCCACAAAAGTCAGAACAGAGGAAGGCACAAAGGCAGCCAGTCAGTGTTGCCAAAAATATTAATCACCAAAAGTTGCTAGAATGGTCTTAAAAAATAGCTAAGGATTAACAGTTAAGAGATTAAGAAAATATGGGTTAAGTAAGTAATACTATTTTAAGTTTAATAATGTTAAAATTTGTTAGTTAATGAAAAAATCATAGACAAATCTATGTAAAGATATACATATAAAGGCATTTTTGGGGAAAGATATACCCAAAAATCGAATAAAAATAAAAGTACAATAAATTCAGATATTCTCATCATAAAACTAAACACAATTTTTGGCTACATTCCTTCTTAAAATACTTAAATTAAAAGTGATTTACTTTTAATTGTTTCTTTTGGCATTTCTCTGCTATAATTAATATACATATTATTTTATAACTTTTCAATGTGTTTGACATTTTGCTCTTTATGTCTTTAAAAGCATACCCAAAGATTGTGATGTCACTTCCGCTAGAAGATTGAGATCAGTTAGATAGGGAGAGAGTAACTAGACCCTTTTACACTGATACCTTTTATCTTACACCTCCTTTTACCTACCTTACGATTTTATGAAGGGTTTATCCCTTTAAATTATATTAAAAAGTATGCTATAACGTAGTAAAGTTAGGTAAAGATACGCCCAAGTAAATACATAGCAAAATATAAAGAATAAATCACCATTATTTTTTATAATCTATATTTATAAATACATCTTCTTGTAATTTTTGATCATTTTTCAATACTTCCCTATCCCTAAAAAAACACTAGACAGCGCCAAAATAAAGCTTATTTCCTACCATTATCACAGCCAGCTCTAGTACTTCCCTGACTATGTCCCACTTTGGGACATATGACACACTTCTGTCGATGATTAGGCTCTAGTTGCTGGGTGGGTGGCCCTGCCCGATGGCTGCTTTTATAGCCAAGGCCGCCCCACCACCCACCACCCGGCTGCCAATCTGCCAATTCTAATTGCGTGCTTAGTGGCTGGCCAAAGTGTTCGTTCGAGTCATTAGGCAGCGGTCCAAGAAACAAATTAGACGCTACTCACAGCATCCAAATGCAAATACTCTGAGTCATTTGCAGTGTTCGGTGCAGCGTTTACAAATCATTTCATTGAAATCACATTTTGAATGGGAGCATATGGCCCGATCCTTGCACCTTAATGATTCATAAAATTGTTTTCTCGCACCCAATAAAATGCTGTCATTAATATTATGAAACTTTTTGTCAAAATAAAATTATAAAATGTAAAGAAACCAAAAGAAAATGGCGTGAGAAACATGAAAAACATTTC
Organism: Drosophila punjabiensis; assembly: GCA_008042585.1. Lineage (NCBI taxonomy): Eukaryota > Metazoa > Arthropoda > Insecta > Diptera > Drosophilidae > Drosophila > Drosophila punjabiensis. The sequence continues at coordinate 28,041 of VNJR01001433.1, forward strand.
GCGTGTGGCGTTTTTCAGCGTGAAACTGAAATATTCAAGCCGTGTCCGGCCTTGTCTATTTTTTTGCTTTCATTCTATAGTATATATTTGTATAGATATTTGCACATTTGCAAAATTTCACTCGCTATTTCGAGTGGCACAGCAAATGCTACGGCAAATGTTAGTCGAACACAGATTCCAATATCCCGAAAGACAAACATTATTGGTTCTGTTTTTTATTTTTCGATTCGATTTCGAAGCTGCCTGGATTTTTGGCCGAGAGTGTGTGCCAACAAATGTGTCCCCTTGGAACAGGATTTTTTTTGTAAATTTTTCTGCGATGAGTCTTTTCCGCAGCAGCACAAACATTCGCATTATGGTTTCTTTTCCCTGTGTTCCCTCTATCTCTCTTCTTCTGTGTTTTTCTAAATTAATTGGGTAATTTTCTAAAAATACCAAATGAACTCAGCACCGCAACAAGTCACAAAATACACACACATCCAATATTTCCTTGCCACTTTAAATATTTCGTTAATATTTTTCTACATTTCGTTGGGTTTCCTTCATTCTGGCTTTCTTTGTTTTGCTCACAGAGTGAGTTTTGGGTGCGTGGGGATGAGAAAACGCTTTGGTGGTCCATTAGATGGGCATTTCTCTGGGATCCAAGTTGAGTGGTTTATTATGCCGAATCAGATTGGTCAACATGGCTAAGGCGTGGTCACACTTTTAATAATTTTTAATTAATTTTTCAAAATAAATGGATCAAAAGTGCTGCGATTTACTGTACATTTCCCTAAACCCACTACGCTGTAGCCCAGGATATATAGACACCATTATTTGCTTCAAATAATTTCTATATTAATTCTGGCAGATAATTTTTGCTTGGCCGGGCGCGCACTTGCCACATATAAATTTTAATAATACTATTTCCGCTTTTCGGTTTTTCGGTATTATAATATCCGCGACGACAATATATAGAGGTACCTACATATTAACCGAATATATACATATAAATCTTTATAAACTGGATAAGAGCCAACAGCATTTGAATCGGATACTATAAAGTAGTTGGTTGCCTCGTAAAATTGTTTTCCTCACACCCACGACGACGAAGGGTAATAAACCAGCAGCAGCAGTTCGAAATCCGAGGGAATTGGCCCAGAACTGCGCAGATGTTCGCTCGCTAAGAAGCATTTAGCACTTCAGTTTCGCCCAGCAAACAAGAAAATATTTTCTAATGTCTATATAAAATGGCATAGATTTCATTTAATTGGGCGCAACAAACAGGGACTGTGGCGCCGAGGAACCAAGAACCAAACACCCAAACAGCCAAAAACCAAACCGCCAGCCACGCAAAATTCAGTTGCATAATCCCCGATGACAGGCAGCCTCATCCTCAGCCGAAAATACTGAGGAATGGCATGGGAATGGGTTGCGAGCATCCGTGCTGCCACGCGTTGTTGACCCTGCCACAAGTCAGTCACTCTCTAGAGGCACAGCGGCAGCAGCATATTTATTTATTTATATATTTATACACGCACGCTGTAAATTAGCGAACAAAATAGCGAACAAAACGCAGACAATAGAGGGAACGTGGTGGTGAGTGCAGCCAGGAGCCAGCAGCCATCAGCCAGCGGGTTCTGTTGAAAATCGGGGCCAAGATTTTAGCATAAACACGAATTCCTCTAATTGCCAGAAAGGCGCTAGAATTTAATTGTTTTCAGCTAATTGAGCAGGGATATAAAAACGCAGCAAGTGCAGCTATAAAAACCACAGATCCCAATCATTTCCGCGTTTCTAATTCGCTAAAAACTCTCTTCTTGATACACGGTAAAAAAAAGAAAGTTAAATGAGCAAACAGTTAAAAAATAAAACTATTTTAAAATTACTTTACATGCGTGTATTCATAGACTAAGCTGTAATATATTAGTACTGATACTTATAAATATATTTTAATATTATAAATACTCAATAGAAAGTCTATCTTTCCACCACAAAATTATGTCAAGCATCCAGAAGAAGGCCAGGTTTCTAACTTAATTGCTTAATTAATACATTTTCTTTACCTTCTCTCTGTGCACAGATCAAGGCACTCAAACGGATTGTTTGCTAATAACCGAAGAGGAACCGGCAACGGAGGCCCGGGCAGATGAACAGCGCCTCCTGGATAATGGCGTCAATAAAACGCCTTTGCGTAAATCAGCCTCGTTCTCCTCCTCATCAACCAGCTCGCCGGCCAGTTCCTCATTGGGTTCGGCCACATCGACCATGTCACTGCGCTCCTCAACGCCCCTAAGGAGCAATCATTCCCACTCGAGCCGCGCTCTCCGTAGCGACACGATCAACACGTTCCAGAAGTGGGAGACCACGATCGAATCCATCAGCTATGTGAGCACCAAAACTGTTTCCATCTCCGATTTCAGCAAGGAGCCGCAGCTACGCGAGCAAACAGGTAAAAGTCACTAAACAATTTATTGCCATTTTCTTTGTTTTGGTTTACATCATATATAGTACATCCGAAATGTGTGTTGTTTCCATTCGCATGAGCAATGAATCCATAATTAATCATTCGGCTAAATGCATCATTTTGATCCTCAAGCGATCTGGAAAATTGCTATCTACAAAACGTTCAGTACCGATCTCAAAATCGCAATCTCTTTGCATCTTGCATCTCCCCATATGCCATGTCACGCAATCCATACAGACATTTTTCGAATATCTTTGAGGTACCGCATGTAAAATCACTAAATATAGATTACAGCCACCGCGCTCGCTCTTCACCGCATTGCAACTTTCATTTGCCAGCAAAAAGAGGAGGGATCGAAGAGGCAGGCGGCTTTGACTGCGACTCGTGTGTCCAATTGTATAAACAATTGATAGGAAAAACGCAGATGAAGAAAATGCTGAGACACTAGTACAAGATCGAAGTGGGGATACTCTTTAAATTATGCAAAGTCTAAGAGATATTAAACTCCCAAAAGATGGTAAAATCCTAAAAGTTACAAGAAATAATCTTTAGTTTTTAATTAGATAAACTAGTTTTAGTGTCAGATTTGTCTTACAAATTACAAAGCAAATAATGACAAAAAACTGTGATAGTAATGACACCCGTTTGGAGGGATTAAGCCAACCACATTTGGACATTTTATACCTAAATTGCCGCTTGGCATGCAGTGCTCTTGGGGCGCAGTCGCCACAACATCACCGTCGTCGACGTTTCGTTTCGGTTTTATGGTTTTGCTGAATGGCTGCTGCTGCCCCAAGACCGGGACTGGGGAGTCTTGAAAAGTCTTGGGGATTGAGAGCGAAATTCGATGCCAAAACGAGACTCTGCGGCAGTGGAGGAGCAGCCTATAGTGCACCGCCCTGAGATCTGCTTATGCGACTCATTACATCTGGGGCTGCCTCACCGAAGGGACATGGGTTTGGCTTTGCTTGGGGTCGCCGCCGGCTTGGGGGGCTGCCTGCATTCACTATATAAACATATAAGTATTTATATCCATCATTCTCGCTGCCTGTTGCATGTTGCCTGCTTCAAAAAAACACACACTCAAGTGTCAACTCTCATCCAGCATCTGTTCCAACCATCCTTTGATGTTGTCTTCCCAACGATCGTTAATTGAACCCGAATTCTTATCTCGTTCGCAGTAAATTGAAGGCATCGCCCGAGTTCGAGCTGGGAGAGAAGCCAAACTAATTTTTGAGCTAAACTAAATCCAACTAAACTAAGCACAGTTGCCTTATTACTATATATATATATATGTGTATATGTACTAAACAATTAATCATACTAATTAAAAAGAAGTGAAATGTGTACGTCTTTCGTTGCTGTGTTTGCTGGCACATTCTCCGGCCGTGACATAATTGGGCGAATATTTTTGCACAGAGCATCTCCGATAAGATACAGATACAGACTAAGCCTGGACAGATAGATAAGTGCTTAATCTTACGGAGAGCAGCTGCCAAGCGGAAAGATATGCACGGGGAAAAATGTGATTAAAGATCAAGTTGATATCTTAACATGTTAGTCTGTTTTATTTTAATTGACTTATTTTGAGGTCAGAAAATAAATTTTAAGTACAAGAATTAAGTAATAATTTCATAATTTCAAAAAGAATTAATAATTTTAAGTACAAGAGTTAAGTAATAATTTCTAGAGCATTCATTCAAGGCACAGCTAGAACCATTTGGGAATTATAGTGTCAATATCTGAGTTTTCGAGGGATTAAGGTTAACTCCAAAAAATAAGGACAGACAAAAGCAACAGTTGATTTCACAACGGATCCAACTAGTGTATAATCCATTGGGAATTTTAGTGTGTTTAGTTGAAATTTGGAGCTATTCTATGACTCAACCTAGGTTAGACTTTGTTTTTATGTTCTTTGTTTTTATTTTCTACAATTAAAGTCTGGGCTTTCACAATTACTTAAAAATAAGCAAGTAAATACCTTTATAAGTATTGATCAAGAATATAATAAAGAGGTCTTCCCATAATTTCCTCTATAGATAATAAATATTTTCTAAAGTCCGTGGTCATAATTTTTTCCCAGTGTAATATTAATTTTCATAGCGCATCGCTAACAACAAACACAAACTCTTTGCAATCTGCCTTGCAGAACCGGCTAACTGTTACTCCTGTTGTTGTTTTAGTGGCTCTTTTAGCCACGTTTTAGCTCCGAAGAAAGCTAGTTGAGATGCGTGTTGCCTGGCTTTTGCTCCTCTTACCAGCCAGCGGCTTATCTCTGTCCCGGCCACTTTAATGGTTGTTGTAGATACATTTGTATCTCGACGGTGACAGTCGAAACTTTGCCGTCGCTGCGCCTGGCTGCCTCGCATTTTCAACTGCCAAGAATCAACTTTGCCGAGTTTGTAATTTAATGAGTGATTCTGTTACTGCACTGCTGCCGCTGCTGCTACTACTGCTGCAGTTGTAGTCGCCGGTCCATGTTAACAATTAACAATTTGTGCACACAATAAAAAACAATATTGCATGACCATTGCAAACCGGGTTGCCGTATAGAGCATAGTAGTGATGGCTGCCTTGGGGCGGCTGCGACTCCTCGCCTTAAAAGGCCAAAGCCAACTGGCTTTTTAGGTGCAATTTGTATTTGAGCATTTTTCTGAAATGGCTAAAAATGAAATAGAAAGTTGCGACATTTTTCCCTGCCAATTGGTCACTGAAAAAACCACATCTCTGATGCTGATGCCGTTGCTGATGATTAAGACACCAAATGAATAATCAAGTTATATGTATCAAACGGCGGGCGGACGAGCCAAATTTTATACATATCTCTCTACATCTATGTGGTTTTAATTTTAGACAAACAAAATAAATTATGTGGAAAATGTGAAAAACCCGAGGCGGAGTGCGAATGCCAACCACACACGGTCCACAATCCTCCTTAAGCCTTTAATTATATTGCGCAAAGTTTAATTTCATAAAACGATTGCAGCCTGTATTCATGTATTTATTTGTGCAAGATAAACTGTGATGGACACATCCTATTATTTATTTCGGAACAGAAGGCCGACATAAGGAGCGGATCTATCGGTGCACGGATAGCTGGAATCGATAGATACACGGATCTGTGCCGTGTGTATGCATATGCATTGGACTCTAACAGTATCTAGAATTTCTCTGGGAAGACTTCGTTCTTCGTTCTTGCTTTCTTAGTTTTCGATTTTGTGCACACAATGTTGAAAAATACGTGTCAAAAATAAATCCCCATATATTTTTAGCCAACTTACTCAAAACCCGAACGAACACTTTCCGAAATTCAAGAGAGAGTATCTGAGAGGAGGACGAGCGAGAGATCCCAAGATATACACCCCGTAGAGAGCTCCACCGATCATAGCTTTTCCCTCTTTGGCAAGCCAAGGCAAATTGGTGTGTCTCCTGGGTACGAATGTTTATCAAGCGAATAAAAAAAGCTTATAAGAAAAACAACCTGGAATTTAATTGATTGGCAACTGGAGATGGCTTAAAATAAAGTAAAGCAAAAAAAAAAAACCCATAGAAAGTGTTGCCTAATTAAGAAATGGAACATATCCTCCCCCAAATAATCTTTGAAAATTATTAATTTTGAAGTTTTTAAAGGATCTGTAGGATAATATACTTAACTGAAAATAAGAAACTAATAAACGTCAAGATTGGCCAGTATACAAAATAAGAGGACTACAACAATTATTTCAAACTTACTCAAGAATTAAGTAAATTATAAAATAATACAAAATTATTCATTACAATTTACAAACTCAAATGCCCCACACTTGCGGGTGTAGTGCATCCATCGCTCCCAGAGTATTTTCCCACAACAACAACAACCAGATTGGATCCGAGGAAAATGCAAAAATATCTCATGTGGAGCACAAACCGAAGACCGATTGGGTGCTCCTCGGCTCTCTCGGCAGGAGATCGTGTGGATTCGGTTGGAGATCGTCAAAGATCGGCTGAAATCGTGTGTGCAGGCACAGCTACTTGATCGCATTCTCTGGGAGATTTTGTCATTCTTCGCTCGCACCTCACAAACGATCGACGTCTTGGTTTCAGTCTCGGGGATTATGACTTGAAACAGTTTGAAAATAGATATTTTTTAAAAGAATATACATATATCTATATCTAAAGCACCATACGATACAGATATATGTATACGTCTGCAACCATTTCGTTCGCCTAGAGTCCCGCACACGAAAGTATATATATAGAACGTCGAAAGGATAACGCAATTTCGAGTAAGGATCCAACGAAAAAGTGTGAAAAATATAAGCAAAAGTCCTAAAGGAAATAGGCGATGAAAAGTGTTCATGAAAATTTTCTCTGGTTACGAAACCACTTCGAGAAAAAATGCCGAAAGAATTTTTCAGTGCGCTAAATATCTAAAAATATACCCAACGATCGGGTGCTTCGTTTCGGACTCGGATTCGGATTCGGATCGTATCGTATCGGATCGGTTCTTCGTGGGTCCGCACCCAATTCACCGAATGGACTGTGAAATCGTGTGCAAACAGATATCGATCGAGCAATCTATATATATATAGATATAGAAAAAAAATGCGAGATCCTGCATATATCTTGTGAATGTGCATTATCCTGGCTGCTGCTGATCCTGCCAAGAATTACACGCTGAAAAAGCTCAAGTAGTGACCCGAAGAGTGTGAATATCGTGGGGTTTGGCTGCAAGAGGGTTTTCCTATAGGAGAAAACCAGAAAGAAATGTTTATTAATAGCCCCGTGAAAAATAAGAAGCTACCACCGACTGTGTGTGTGCCAGAGTGTGTGTTTGTGGGTGAGAAGAGTGTGCGAGTGTGTGTGAGGAGAGTGTGTGTGGTGTGAGTGCGTATCGTCGTCGGTGTGTCGCAGTGAAATATATTTTTTCGAGGCTAAAAATAGTTGAAAAATGCCTCTCGCGAAGGCAAAGAATATGAAAATGAATATATGAAGAAGATGGCTGATAATGTTCATCAGCTCAGATCGCCGATCTCGTCTGATTTATATCTAAATTCAAAGCATCGAATAAGAAAATTCAAAGTGTGTCAGCGCAGCCAGTGAGCAATATAACAAAATATATGTGTGACAGCCAAACAAAAAAGTAAATCAAGTGGAAAATTAACACTAAAACCGTCAACGGAAAACCACAAATGTTTGCCAAAAAAGAATCTTAGTGATAAATTAAACCAGAAACTGTATGTGTGTGTGTGATGTTTATTACTGAATCTCACATAGTGAAAATGCATAAAAATTAATGCAAATTCTCGTATCTTCCGCTTTTGCCCCTGTGTATTTTATTTCAGCGACTTAAAGAAGCGACCAAAGAGAGAGATATATATAAATATATATAGAAGTATATCAAGTGAAGAAGCAAATCAAAGAAAGAGTGATCGCGAGGTGTTCAATTCTACAGTGCAGTTCATTCTGCAGCGATTTGGTTGTCATTTTAAATGATATATAGTGATATATAACGCATCAAAATGCAACGACAAAATCCGAACCCGTACCAGCAGCAGCAGCAGCAGCAGCAGGTGCAGCAGTACTCCACGCAGGAGTACTCGCACTCCAGCCAGGAGCAGCACCAGCAGCAAAGGATTAGCCGCACCGAGCAGCATGTCCAGCGCAGCCAAATTACCACCCAACGGCAAGGTCAGTCATCGTCATCATCCACGTCTTTGTCATTTGCTTCCTCGTCGTATCTCAGGGGAAGTTTGCCTGGGGCTCGGTGGGGTTCACACCGTGGATTACGAATCCCCACTGTCCCCAAGCAATTCCCGCTGAATTGCCGAAGGACCTAGGATAAAGCTTTTCATCATTCCGCTGCTTGGCGTTTCATAAAAAAAACGTGGCCTTGAAATCATTAGTTGCTTGAATCATAGTTTGGCCAGAAACCTTTAAAAAATGTTAGGAATTATTTTTTAGCTATGGAAAATAAGTAAAAGTAATATCTGGAAGTTTTTCTTAGCACTGAACGAAATTCAATTTTCACGGTGATTATAGTTTAAATAAAACTTGTTCACAAAAAAAAAAAACATCATTTACTATCAGCAAAGTATTGCATTTTTTCTGTAAAGAAACAAGAAAATTGAAAGTTAACTCTTGAATACAGAGCCTTTCATTATCTGCATGGAAAATTCCTATAGATTAACTTAAATGAATGGACACAAAAAATATATCTATTAGGTATTTTGTATTATCATAGAAAAACAGAAGATAACGCCTGATGTTTGACGTGTTTGTTTAGAAACATTTCTTAACTCTTTTGGTTTCTCTTTTGCTTTCTCTGCCTAGCAGGTTTATCTAGTTTGCTTTGTCAAAAATATATCTAGTTATAAACAAGTTTAATTAAAATTGAATACACTATTATAGTTGTAGTAGTTTCTTGTTAAAATAATAAATTGAAGGCTAAATGTTTAATAAATACGAAAATTTTTTTGAGAATCAAAAAAAAACTTTAAAATATTCAGTTTTAGAGACAAAAATCAGTCTTGCCTAAAAGAAGTCCTTAAAAAGGAACTTTCCTAAAAAAGAGTCCTTAAAAAGTCACTCATTTTCTTCACAAGAAGTAAATAGAAATCTCATTCAAGTAAAATTTTAATGAATATCGATTTTTAGAGCATACATTGTTATCTCGGAATAGTGATTAGCAGGTCAAATTTATGCTCCTCAAACAAAAAATCCTTAAGCAAAGTCATGTTTATACAAGTTTTTTGCCTGATTTTGTAGAACATCTCAATAATATTACTAAGAACTGCAATACTTAGATCTGACAGATTTTCAGTAATTAAGTAATTTCTTGATTGATTATGTTTCCTTTCGATAAACCAAGTCATCGTCTGTGAATATATTGATTACCTTCATGTTTAAAAAGTTGTAGAAGTAAACAAATATGATTATTTGTTTCCAAGGAAGGAAACTTAACTTCCTATTCACATTTGTTTAATTTTCAATTGGTTTCCAAATCAACAATGTAAACTTTTTCTTACCTTGAACATATTTTCCGCTACAAGGAAATATTTTTATTAATCGACTTTAGTGAAAGAATAGGAATAACTTTCCATGTCTTAAAAAATTTAAGGATTTATATCAATGACTACGAAATAAATAATCCCTTGTCCATTTTGAAATTGAACTGTCCAGAAATACGTTTTTAAACAATAGCAAGAACAAGTGTTGAAATAAACAAAATCCTTTGTTGCAAATGAAATATATCCAAAACATGTTTATAGCTCGCGGATTATAGTTTAAGAAAATCTGGTTTATAGCTCTTAATAAATCTATCAAAAACATTCCAACTGATATACAGATATAAATATGTCGGAAAATGAAATATCAAAAGAGGATTATACACATAATTATAGACATTAGTTTTTATTATTTTCTGGCTGATGATGATGATGTGTCGGCGCACATGTGTCACCATTAAAAATTCAAAAATCAAAAATAAATCCGTTCCGCAGCAGCAAACATAAAAATACTATACATATTCATGTGTCAACTTATGTTTCATCGTTTAAATCTTAATTGATGAGCACAGCCAAAAAGTTGGTCTATTTATAAGTTTATCTATTCATCTCCCACGACTGCACTGACATACTTATACGCAGAACGTACTATATATAATCCGTATAAGAGTTCTGGTACCCTGCACTTTGTTTACATTTCTCCTCGCTGAAAGTTGGGAGAGTGGGTTGAGCTTTCTCTTATACCAAGACCCGAAGACGATCACCCGAAGGTAAACACACGAAGCTAGTGAGCATGCGTGAGAGAAAACGTAGAGAGAGCGAAGAAAGATCGGACAGAGAAGAAAAGAAAGAAAGGAGAGAAGCAAGCGATCAGCTGATTGACATATTTGTTTATCTTCCGATCAGCTGTGCCTCGGAAGTCGACAACCTATATCTACGTTACGTTAATGACACACTTCTGGCCATTCAATTGATAAACAAACGCCTCTAGAACGTATACGCATGTATACAGATGCGAATATAGATATACATAGATCTCTAGAGGTGTTTACTCTCTAAAGATTACAAACTATAAATAGTTTGGTAAGCGTGCCAACTAAAAATACTAATCAATGATAAAACAACACTTAGTCAAGGTTCAAGGGTACACCTTCACGAGGTTTTCAGGTATATTTAAAAAGGATTATTTAAATTTAGATGCATATAAATGGGAAATTAAAGATAAGTTAAAGAGAGATACAAGATATAAACAAATAAAATTTGAGACTTTGTGTTTAAGGTTTAGTGAAGAGGAATTTAACGAAAATAGGAAATTAATTAAAGCGTTAGGGTTGATTAAGGAATTTTATTAAAATACACTTTTTAAATTTTTGTCTCTTACTAGTTTTAGTAGAAATTATTGCGGCATTGTTAGTCACGTAGAGAAACCTGACAAAAGTGATGCATGCCAGTACAATTATTTATGGTATTATTTAAAATAAATTTTATAGTTCAATATTATAATCAACACTTAAAGGCTACTGTAACATTTTTTAAATATCATTACTATTTTTACAAAATGATTTTGTTAAAATAAAAATATTTTTGGTTTGGTTATAAATAAAATAATTTTTTCCGTTACTTTGAAATTACGAAGCAATTACCAAACAAAAAATAATTAAATATTTTATTATTTTTAGTATATAATATAGTTTTAGGAATTCTACAAGACAAATCTCAGTTAAGGAAAGTAAACCATAAATTAATTTCAATATTCAGTTTTCGAAATATTTAATTGAATTATTGTTCCACAACCGCCTTTATTCTCGCATTCACCGCTATCACAACTTAATGATCCTAACGAGAACTTTCACCATATTTGATTTTACAGTGCAACAACTCCATGGTGGCAACATCGGAGGCGCCTATGTGCCCCCGGCGCTGACACATGTGTACGCCCAGGGCGACATATCGCCACCCGTGTTCGAGCAGATCTTCAAGAACGCTCGCTTCGCCCAGGGCGGCAATGCTCTGTTCGAGGGACGTCTTCGTGGCAACCCAAAGCCATTCGTGACCTGGACCCGGAAAGGCGCACCCCTTCTCGAGTCGCAGAAGTTCCGGATGAGCTACAACGAGGCCACCGGCGATGTATCCCTGCTAATCAACCAGATTGGACCCGGGGACGAGGGCGAGTATACGTGCACGGCACGCAACCAGTACGGCGAGGCCATCTGCAGCGTCTACATCCAGCCGGAGGGTGCCCCCATGCCTGCCCTGCAGCCCATCCAGAATCTGGAGAAGAATATCTACTCGAACGGGTATTCGTACACTTCCATCGAGGAGGAATTCCGCGTGGACACCTTTGAGTACCGACTGCTACGTGAGGTCTCCTTCCGTGAGGCTATTACCCGTCGATCCGGTTATGAGCAGGACTCCCAGCTCTCGCAGGAGTTGGACCGCAACCAGGGTCCCGCGCAGGCACCGCAGATCTCGCAAAAGCCGCGCAGCTCCAAGCTGATCGAGGGCTCCGATGCCGTCCTTACGGCTCGCGTCGGTTCCAACCCGAAGCCCCGGCTCACCTGGTTCCACAATGGCCAGCGCCTGGTGGCCTCGCAGAAGTACGAGATCTCCTACTCCAGCGGAGTGGCCACTCTGCGTGTGAAGAACGCCACGGCTCGCGACGGTGGTCATTACACCCTGCTCGCCGAGAATCTGCAGGGCTGTGTGGTTTCATCCGCCGTGTTGGCCGTGGAACCGGCCGCTGAATCTGGCTACGAGCCCAAGCCCGTGGACACGATGGCCGAGCAACTGGAGGCGGGCAAGGCATTGCCCCCTGCTTTCGTAAAGGCCTTTGGAGATCGCGAGGTGACCGAAGGTCGCATGACCAGGTTCGACTGCCGTGTGACTGGTAATCCCTACCCCGAGGTCTTTTGGTTGATCAACGGACGCCAGGTTCGAGACGACGCCTCCCATAAGATCCTGGTCAACGAGTCCGGCAGCCATTCGTTGATGATCACCAATGTGACACGTCTGGATGCCGGCGCTGTCCAGTGTCTGGCCCGCAACAAGGCCGGCGAGGTGGCCATCGAGGCGCATTTGAATGTGCTGGAGAAGGAGCAGGTTGTCGCACCACAATTTGTTCAACGCTTCAGCACCATGACTGTGCGCGAGGGTGAGCCCATCACGATGAGTGCCAATGCCATTGGCACACCTCAGCCACGCATCACCTGGCAGAAGGACGGCGTCCAGATCTCGTCTACCGCCGATCGCTTCGTTGGCATCGACGGCGGCGCCACCTGCCTGGAAATTCCACGCGTCAAGGCCACCGACGCGGGTTGGTACCAGTGCACCGCCCAGAACATTGCCGGTTCGACGGCCAATAGGGCCCGACTTTATGTCGAGGTTCCCAGGGAGGAGCCAAGCTACGAGCAGCGGCGTCTCAATCTCCCGAGACCAACGAAAGTCATCGAGCCAGAGTGAGTTTTTTTTACAATATATCATTTGTATCCGATTTCATCGTTTCTTTGCCTTCTAGACCCATTCCTGGCCCCGAAATCATTTATCTGCGCCATGTGGAGCGTGCCAAGCCCCATCTGCGTCCTGGCGAGGAGGATCGCGTCTATCCGCCGCCGCAGTTCATCATCCCGCTGCAGAATGTGCAGCAGACCGAGGGTGGACGCGTCCACATGGAGGCACGCATCGAGCCCGTCGGCGACCCGACCATGGTCGTCGAGTGGTTCCTCAATGGACGTCCGCTGGCAGCCAGTAAGTCACTCAGGATCCATTCAGAGAACGGATATTTCAAAATCTTCCATCTATTCACACAGGTGCCCGCGCCACGTCCGTTTTCAAGTTCGGATTTATTGCCCTGGATCTGCTCAGCATCATGGGTCACGATTCTGGGGAGTACATGTGCCGCGTGAGCAACGCCAGCGGAGTGGCCGAATCCCGTGCCATTCTGTCCGTCGTGCAACGCCCCTCCATCGAGCAGGCATCGCAGAACCCGAACAGCCTGCAGTACATTAACCAGGTTGAGGACTATTCGCGCTACCAGCGCCAGGAGAGCTCCGAGGAGCAGATCAACCAGGCGCCGCAGTTCATTCGCCCGCTCCGCGATCTCGGGGAGTTCGAGGAGGGCAAGAACGTGCACTTTGAGGCGCAGGTCACGCCTGTGAATGATCCCTCCATGCGCGTGGAGTGGTATAAGGATGGACTGCCCATCACGGCCAGTTCTCGCATCACCGCCATTTTTAACTTTGGCTACGTTTCCCTGAACATCTTGCACCTGAGGGCCGAGGATGCTGGCACTTATACCGTGCGGGCGGTGAACCGCATTGGCGAGGCCATCAGCCAGTCCTCGATTCGTGTTCACTCGCGTTCTCAGGTCACTGCTGACCTCGGTATTCCCGAGCAGCAGCGGTATATCGAGAAGGTGGAGGAGCTGGAAGACTACCGTAAGTCCCAGCAGCGTCGCCATGTCCAGGAGGCGCCTGAGGCCATTGCTCCGCCTCAGTTCAAGACACCGATCCAGAACCAATTGGATCTGCGCGAGCACGCGCATGCGCACTTTGAGGCGCGTCTCGAACCCATCGGGGATTCCACCATGCGCGTGGAGTGGCTGAAGGACGGACAGCCCCTGGAGGCTAGTTCCAGGATCACCACGTACCACAACTTTGGATATGTGGCGCTGACCATCAAGCAACTGACCATCTATGATGCCGGTACCTACACTTGCCGTGCCTACAATGCCATGGGACAGGACACCACCGTGGCCCAGCTGACTGTTATCTCCAAGAATGAGATTGTGTCCGAGTCGCAGCACCCAGGTGGTCTGCAGAAGATCCAACACCTGGAGGACTCATCTCGCTACGGACGTCGCGAGGAGGAAGAGACCTACGTCACTCAGGCTCCGCGCTTTTTGGGTCCCCTGAAGGGCACCACCAAGATCCTTGAGGGTCAGCGTGCCCACTTCGAGGCCCGCGTGGAGCCCCAGAGCGATCTGGGCCTGCAGATCGAGTGGTACCACAACGGTCGCTCCATTACTGCCGCCAATCGCATCCAGACCTACTACGACTTCGGCTACGTCGCCCTTGATATCTCGCAGGTGCGCGCCGAGGATGCTGGTGTCTATCTAGTGGTGGCCAGGAACAAGCTAGGTGAAGCTCAGCAGCAAGCAACGATGATAGTGGAAAGTAAGTAAAACCAGAGGAACCGCAATATTATTCAGCTCTAAAAACGTCCACATTTTTCCTCCGCAGCTCGTTCCAGTATCGACACATCTAGCATGCACCGCGGTCTTTACGAGAAGACCCAGAACCTGGAGAACAAGCAGTTCGTGGAGCCGCAGTATGACATTGAGGAGATCTCCAAGTCCAAACCGGTGTTCGTCCAGCCTCTGACCGATCCGAAGCCGATCCACGATGGCAAGAACATCCATCTGGAGTGCCGCCTGGAGCCGATGGGTGATCCCACCATGCGCGTAGAGTGGTTCCACAACGGTCGCCCCGTCACTGTGGGCTCCCGCTTCCGCACCTACTATGACTTTGGATTCGTGGCTCTGGACATCATTAAGGCCACGGCAGCCGATTCAGGCGAGTACACGGTGAGGGCCACCAACCACCTCGGCTCTGCTCACACTTCGGCCTGTGTGCGTGTGATCGATCATACGGATGTGGTGACCGAGACCCAGAACGAGCAATCGCTGGAGCAGATTCAGCTGCTGGAGGATTCTCGTCGTCGCCATCACCAGGAGGAGGATATCACCGTTATGCAGGCACCCCAGTTTACCAGGGCCCTGCACAACATCGAGACGGTTGAGGGCACCAATGTGCACTTGGAATGCCGTCTGCAGCCCGTTGGAGATCCCAGCATGCGCATCGAGTGGTTCGTGAACGGCAAGCCAGTGAAGACAGGCCATCGTTTCCGTCCCGCCTATGAGTTCGATTACGTGGCCCTGGATCTGCTTGGCTGCTATGCCATCGACTCGGGTGTTTACACCTGCCAGGCCAGGAACCAGCTGGGCGAGGCTGTCACCTCATGCTCCGTGCGCATTATTGCCAAGAACGATCTGATCCTGGAGACCCAGAACGAGTCTGGATTGCAGAAGATCCAGTATCTGGAGGACTCGTCACGCTATCGCCGCAACGAGTTCGTTGACGAGGTGGTCAACATTCGTCCGCGCTTCCTTACCCACCCCAAGAGCCTGACCAACACGCGTGAGGGTGGTCACGCCCACTTTGAGTGCAAGATCGAGCCCGTGACGGATCCCAATCTGAAGGTGGAGTGGTTTAAGAACGGTCGCCCCATCACAGTGGGTCATCGCTTCCGTCCCATTCATGACTTCGGTTACGTGGCCCTGGACATTGTCCAGCTGATCGCTGAAGATTCTGGTGTATACACTTGCAGGGCTGTCAACCTGATCGGTTCGGATGAAACCCAGGTGGAGCTGCAGTGCCGCAGCGGTGAGCAGATTGTCACCGTCACCCAGAACGAGGCTGGCTTGGAGCAGATCCACTACCTGGAGGATCGATCGCGCTACAGCCGCCGCGAGGAGATCGACGAGAGCACCAAGCAGGCTCCAGTCTTCACCACTTCCCTGAAGAACATTGAGATCAAGGAGAACCAGAGGGCTCATTTCGAGTGCCGCCTGATTCCCGTCTCCGATCCGTCCATGCGCGTGGAGTGGTACCACAATAATCTGCCACTGAAGTCCGGTTCCCGTTTCACCGAGACCAACAACTTCGGCTTTGTCGCTTTGGACATCATGTCCACGTTGCCCGAAGATGCCGGCACCTACACCTGCCGTGCCTTCAATGCCGTTGGTGAAGCCATCACCTCTGCCGTGGCGGTTGTGCACACCAAGAAGTCCATCTACCTGGAGTCGCAGCATGAGACCGCTCTGCCACGCCTGCAGCATCTGGAGGATGGCTCTAAGCGCCAGCGCATTAGCGTCCAGGATGAGTTTGTGTCCCAGGCTCCCGTCTTTACCATGCCGGTAAGGGATGTCCGTGTGGCCGAGAACCAGGCCGTGCACTTTGAGGCTCGCCTGATCCCGGTGGGAGATCCCAACCTGAAGGTAGAGTGGCTGCGCAACGGCCAGCCCATCGAGGCCTCTAACCGCACCACCACCATGCATGACTTTGGCTATGTGGCCCTCAACATGAAGTATGTGAACCCAGAGGACTCTGGCACCTACACCTGCCGGGCTGTTAACGAGCTGGGCCAGGCGGTGACCTCCGCTTCCCTAATTGTGCAATCAAAGACTGCCATTCAGCTGGAGACCCAGCACGAGGCCGCCATGCACAAGATTCACCAGCTGGAGGATCATAGCAAGTACCAGCGCAGGGAGGAGGAGGAATACACGGTTACCACCGCACCCGTGTTTGTTACCAAGCTGATTGGACCCAGCAACCTGGTCGAGGGCCAGAGCGCTCACTACGAGTGCCGCATTGAACCCTATCCGGATCCCAACCTCAAGGTGGAGTGGTTCCACAACGGCAAGCCTCTGAGCACTGGTCATCGCTTCCGTACGACCTATGACTTTGGATTCGCCGCCTTGGACATCCTGACTGTGTATGCCGAGGACAGCGGCGAGTACACTTGCCGCGTGACCAACAATCTGGGCCAGGCTGTCAACTCGATTGTGCTGAATGTTACCTCCCGCTCGGGCATCATCCATGAGACCCAGCATGAGGAGGCTCTGACCAAGATCCAGCATTTGGAGGACGCGTCGCGCTTCCAGAGGAAGACCGACGAGGAGCAGTTCCACGCCGAGCGTCCGCAGTTCGGACGCCCGCTGCGTAATGCCAAGGTCAACGAGGGAACTCCCGTCCATCTGGAAGCCACTTTGATCCCCGTGAATGATCCCACAATGAAGGTGGAGTGGTACTGCAACGGCAGACCCATCCAAACGGGTCACCGCTTTAAGACCACCTACGATTTTGGCTTCGTGGCGTTGGATATTCTGTATGCCCATGCCGAGGACACCGGCACCTACATGTGCAAGGCCAAGAACGCCGTTGGAGAAGCTGTCACGACTTGTGCTGTAAACGTAACAGGTAACTACCTCATTTTGTTAATCCCAATCCATTCCTAATCCCTACTCCTCTGTTAACAGCAAACAAGACACTCGACCTGGACACCTTGGATGCTCAGCGCTTGGAGAAGATTCGCCAGTTGGAGAACTATGCGCCACCCACTAAGGCCGTGGTGGAGGAGAAGGGCCAGAAGCCCATCTTCCTCACCCCGCTGAGCAACCTGGAGCACTTGAAGGAGGGCGAGCACGCCCACTTGGAGTGCCGAGTGGAACCTATTAACGACCCGAACCTGAAGATCGAGTGGTTCTGCAATGGTAAGCAGCTGCCCACTGGTCACCGGTTCCGCACCACCCACGACTTTGGCTATGTTGCTTTGGACATCCTGTACGTCTATGGCGAGGATACCGGCACCTACATCTGCAAGGCCACCAACCAGCTGGGCGAGGCTGTCAATACCTGCAATGTGCGTGTGTTGAACCGTCGCAGCATGATCCTGGATACCCAGCATCCTGATGCTCTGGAAAAGATCCAGAAGCTGGAGTCCAAGGTGGTGAATGCTCGCACTGAGATTGGAGAGCACCCGATCAGTCCGCCTCACTTCACCGCTGAGCTGCGCGGCTCCACCGAGATCTACGAAGGCCAGACGGCTCACTTTGAGGCTCAGGTGGCTCCAGTTCACGATCCTAACTTGCGCATTGAATTCTACCGTAATGGCAAGCCATTGCCCTCGGCTTCTCGCTTCCACATCACCTTTGACTTTGGCTACGTGTCGTTGGACATCACACATGCCGTGGCCGAGGATGCCGGAGAGTACTCCGTGCGTGCTGTTAACGCCTTGGGCCAGGCTGTGTCGTCCACCAACTTGAGGGTTATTCCTCGTGGAACCATCATTTCGGACACCCAGCATCCCGAGGGTCTGGAGAAGATCCGCAAGCTGGAGTCCACGGCGCCACATCAGCGCCAGGAAGCCGAGACCCCAGGCACTCGCCAGCGCCCGGTGTTTACTCAGCCGTTGCAGAACATCGACAGGATCAACGAGCACCAGACGGCCCACTTCGAGGCCCGTCTGATTCCCGTGGGAGATCCTAACCTCAAGGTGGAGTGGTACCGCAACGAGAAGCTCATCGAAGACAGTTCCCGTATCACCAAGCAGCACGACTTTGGCTTTGTCTCGCTGGATATCTCTCATATCCGCAAGGAGGATGAGGGCGTGTACATGTGCCGCGCTGTCAATCCTCTGGGTGAGGCTGTAACCACCGCTTCCATGCGCGTGGTGTCTGAGGCTAGCATCCAAATGGATACCCAGCATCCGGACAGCATCAGTCGCATTCACCAGCTGGAGAAGCCAGTGGCCCCACGTCCCGCCGAACCCGAGCGTCTGTTTGAGAAGCCCATCTTCACTCAACTGCTCACTGGACCTTCGGAGCTTTGGGAGGGCGCTCACGCCCACTTCGAGGCCCGTGTGGTGCCTGTTGGAGATCCGACTCTCAAGTTCGAATGGTTCATCAACGGCGTGGAGCTGCAAATGGGCTCTCGTCTGCGCACCACCCACGACTTTGGATTCGTTACCTTGGACATTGCTGCTGTGGTGCCAGAGGATGCCGGTGTCTACATGTGCCGTGCCTATAATGCCGCTGGTGAGGCTGTGTCCTCCACTGCGATGAAGGTGAAGACGAGGGCGAATATCGATGGCCAACCTTTGATCCCAGAGTCCTGGGAGGCTATTCGTCTGAAGGAGGCTGCCATGAACCGTGTTCCCGAGATGTTTGTGGACTCGACTCCACAACAGGCCCCGGTGTTCACAACCCACCTGCAGAGCTACGATAAGCTTCATGAAGGCCAGCATGTGCTCTTGGAGGCTCAAGTGGAGCCGCGTGCGGATCCCAACCTCCGCATTGAGTGGTTCAAGAATGGTATTTCCCTGACCACTGGCTCCCGTATCCGCAGCACCTTCGATTTCGGTTTAGTTACTCTGTCCATCAATGGACTGCGTGCTGATGACTCGGCTATTTACACCTGTAAGGCCACCAACCAGGTAGGCGAAGCTGTCTCGACCTCGTCCCTCAAGATCGAGGATCGTCATTGGCTTCAGGCCGAGTCCCTGCACCCGGATTCGCTTCCTCGCATCGGAGAACTGGAGGCACCCAAGGAAGGACGTCCTGAGGCTCCAGAGCCGACTTACGAGACCCCGGTGTTCATCACTCATCTTAACAACATCGAGTGCAAGGAGGGCGACAACGTGCGCTTCGAATGCAACGTGGAACCGGCCCGTGATCCGACCATGTCCGTCGAGTGGTTCTACAATGGACAGCCCCTGCAAGCCGCCGCCAAGTTCAAGTCCATCTACGATTTTGGCTATTGCGCTTTGGATCTAACCAACTCCTATGCTGAGAACAGCGGTGTTTACACCTGCAAAGCCACCAACAGCAAGGGTTCGGCTACCACCTCGGGTACACTTAAGTGCACTGGTGGCAAGACCATGTTCCTGGACACCCAGCATCCGCAGGGTGAGACTGGCCTGGAGGCCGTCCAAGAAACCGAGGAGGCGCTGGCCAACCGATATGCCAACAAATCTGCCAAGCCGGAGACGCAGTACCCACCACCAGTATGGACCAAGCCGCTGCAGGCTGAGTTCCATCTATCGGAGGCTCAACCGATCCATTTGGAGGCCAATGTGGAGCCCAAGGAGGATCCAAATTTGTTCATCGAGTGGTACTTCAACGGCAAGATGCTCCAGCATGGTTCTCGTTTCAAGATGACCAGCGAGTTTGGATTCGTAACCATGGATATGATCGAGGTTTACGCCCGCGACCAGGGTATCTACACGTGCAAGGCTTACAATAAGGCTGGTGAAGCCTTCACCTCCACCACCATCTTCTGTTCGGACAAATCGAACATTATTGACTCCACGCAGCACCCGAAGGGAGCTGAGGGCTTGGAACAGATCCAGGACCTAGAGGATTCTCTCCGCAAGGACGGCTCTAAGCCGGAGCAACCCGATCTGGGTATCCCACCACGTTTCACCACCGAATTCGTTAACATCGCCGACATTGGTGAGGGTGAACTGGCCCACTTTGAGGCCAATCTCATCCCAGTGGGTGATCAGAGCATGGTCATCGAGTGGTTCTATAATGGCAAGGTGCTGGAAGCCAGCCATCGCGTGCGCACCATCTACGCCTTTGGCACTGTGGCTCTGGAGGTCCTTGGAACAAAGATCGAGGACACCGGCACCTACACTTGCCGTGCCACCAACAAGCACGGAACTGCCGAGATCAGCTGCAACCTGGAGTGCGTGGACAAGCCGAGAGGCCAGAAGCCACGCTTCACCTCCCACATCCAGCCGTTGCAGGGCCTGAAGGACGGTCAGTCCGCTCACTTTGAGTGCACTTTGATTCCTGTCAATGATCCCGAACTGAAGGTAGAATGGTATCATAATGGCAAGCTCATGCGTCACTCCAACCGCATCAAGACCGTGTCCGACTTTGGCTATGTTGTGTTGGACATTGCCTATCTGCAGGATCACGACAGTGGAGAGTACGTGTGCAGGGCGTGGAACAAGTACGGAGAGGACTTCACTCGCACCACCCTCAACTGTGGAGGTCGTGGTGGCGTTTTCTACGACAGCTTGCAGCCGGACTCGCTACAGAGGATCAGGGAGCTAGAGTGTCCACAAGGACAGCAAGCCGATACCTCCGCTCCCGTGGTTGCTGAACCACCCAAGTTCATCACCCAGATCAGCGATGTCACTAAGCTAGTGGAGGGCCAGTCCGCTCACTTTGAGGCTCGCTTGACGCCCATCACCGATCCCGACTTGGTTGTGGAGTGGTACTTCAATGGCAAGAAACTGCCACATGGTCACCGTTTCCGCACCTTCCACGACTTTGGCATTGTTATCCTGGACATCCTCTACTGTTACGAGGAAAACTCCGGAGTGTACGAGTGCAGGGCTTATAATAAGTATGGTGAAGATTCGACCCGTGCTTCGCTTAAGTGCGCGTCCAAGGCTAGCCTCATTCTGGACTCCCAGCTGCCGCGAGGCATGGAGGGAGGTCTGGAAAAGATCGCTAATCTGGAGTACAGCATGGTGCGCACTCGCGACGAGACCACCGAGGAGACCAAGGGCAAGGCACCCGTCTTCACTGTACCGCTGGAGAACATCGAGAATCTGCGCGAGGGCGAGAATGCCCACTTCGAGGCTAGAATTACGCCAACTGATGATCCCAAGCTGAAAGTCGAGTGGTACTGGAATGGTTGCCCATTGAAGGCCGGCTCCCGCTTCCGCACTTTCTGCGACTTTGGATTCGTTATTCTGGAGATCTCTCCCGTGTATCCTGAGGATTCTGGTGAATACTCTTGCCGTGCTATTAACGAATACGGTGAAGCTGTCACTACTGCCACCATGAAGATCCAGGGCAAGCGCAGCATCATTATGGAATCGCAACTGCCAAAGGGTATGGAGGGAACCATCGATCGCATCGCCGAACTGGAAGGATTGGGCTCCCGCAGCACCGAATTCGTGCCTGACGATGATACTGGCAAGCCGCCAGAGTTCATCACCACACCATTCGACATGGTCATCACTGAGAACTCGCTGGCCCACTTCGAGTGTCGCCTGCAGCCAATCAACGACCCTTCGATGCGTGTGGATTGGTTCCACAATGGCAAGGCCTTGTGGGCTGGCTCCCGCATCAAGACCATTAACGATTTCGGTTTCGTAATCCTTGAGATCGCCGGCTGCTATCAGCGCGACACAGGACTGTACACTTGCAAGGCTACCAACAAGCACGGCGAGGCCACGGTCTCCTGCAAGTTGCAGGTTAAGGGTCGCCAGGGCATCGTTATGGAGCCTCAGTTGCCTTCCAACTTCCGCACTGGCACTGAGAGCCTGCAGAAGCTGGAGGAGAGCATGCACAAGCGCGAGGAGATTGTGATCGATGAGGAGCAGCCCAACCCGCCCAAGTTCACCGAGGACATCAAGGACAATTTGGATGTGCCCGAGGGCGGTCCAATTCACTTTGATTGCCGTGTCGAGCCTGTTGGCGATCCAAGCATGCGTATTGAATGGTTCTACAATGGTCGCGTTATGGCCACTGGCTCCAGGGTTCACCAGCTCAACGACTTTGGCTTTATTGCCTTGGATGTGGACTACATCTATGCCAGGGATTCAGGAGAGTATACTTGTCGGGCGACGAACAAGTGGGGCACTGCCACCACAACCGCCAAGGTCACCTGCAAGGGCAAGCACAATATTGTGTACGAATCTCAACTGCCCGAAGGCATGACCTCTGAAAAGTTGAAGGAACTGGAGCGCGGACGCATCCCAGAGGCCCCGAAGGTGGTTGAACAGGAGTTCGGACCACCGAAATTCACCACGCAAATCACTTCTGTCACTGTTGATGAAGCTGAGGCCGTTCGATTTGAATGCCAGGTGGAACCCAAGACGGATCCCAGCCTGCGCGTGGAATGGTACCGCAATGGCAAGCCTCTGCCCTCTGGACATCGTTACAGGAACATTTTCGACATGGGCTTTGTCTCTCTGGATATTCTCTATGTGTATGGAGAGGACTCCGGTGAATACGTTTGCCGAGCTATTAACAACCACGGCGAGGATCGCACCAAGGCAACTGTCTCTTGCAAAAGTAAGTTATAATTTTAAATCTTATCCCACTGTCTCCTAATTTCTTTTTAATCTTTTTTTTTAGAACTTCCCACCATCTTGCTGCAGAACCAAGTGCCTCGCGGCATGAAGCGTTCGGAGACTCTGACCCAAATGGAGGCCACCATCAAGAAGTACACCTCCGAGGTCCATTTGACCGAAGACGATCTGTTCGATCCCGATCGCAAGCAGCCTCCTCGCTTTGTTACCCAGATTAAGGAGCAGCTTACTCTTACCGAGATGGCCGTGACCAAGTTCGAATGCCAGCTGGCCCCTGTGGGTGATCCCAACATGAAGGTCGAGTGGTTCTTCAACGGCAAGCCCCTGCTGTACAGTAAGTTTATTAACTTGATAGTTCAACTTTAGAAGTTCTTTAACAGGTTTATCTTTCTGCAGAGAACCGTTTCCAGCCTATCTACGATTTCGGTTATGTGGCCATGAACTTTGGTTGGGTTTATCCGGAGGACAGTGGAGAGTATGTTTGCCGTGCCACCAACTTGTATGGCATGGATGAGACTCGCGCCATTATCAAGGTTTCTGGAAAGCCTGGTATTGTCTACGATTCGCAGTTGCCCGCTCACATGCAGAGCATTGACCGCATCCGCGAAATGGAAGCCTCATGGCAGGTGTAAGTATCAGTAATCACTAATATTTGTTTAGTTTATTATTTGAATATCTCTCGTGCAGGGTACCCGAGGAGGTTGATCCCGATGCCAAGCCCAGAACCAAGCCGGTCTTTGTGAGCAAACTGGAGCCCCAGGTTGTTGAGGAGGGCGATCCAGCTCGCTTCTGTGTCCGTGTCACTGGACACCCACGTCCCAGGGTGATGTGGTTGATCAATGGCCACACTGTTGTGCACGTAAGTCCATAAAGGGATACGATTTAAAGATCTGCCTGCTAAGGAAAGCATTTTTCAGGGCTCTCGCTACAAGCTGACCAATGATGGCATGTTCCATCTGGATGTACCGAAGACACGTCAGTATGATACCGGCAAGGTGGAAGTGATTGCCCGCAATTCTGTGGGCGAATCTATTGCCACCACCGAGCTGAAGGTGGTTGCCCGTTCCGACGACTACCGTAATGTTCTGAAGAACTCTCCACGCCGTAAGTTTAACCAAAAGACAGTCCAGAAACTCTGGAATATATTACTGATATAACAAAAGCTATTAGAACGTTAACAATTTTCAAATGCAAAAGTAGACTTTAGCTGACCAAACTAAATAAGGACACCACATGCTATATCACAAAAAGAAACTCATTGTAAATATATACATACCAACATACAACATGCCACAAAAGTTAACGTAGCAGTTGCACCCAAGTTTACATTCCAAGTAGTATAAAAACAAAGCACAAAGTTACCCGAAATCCCTAAGAAACAAAAATGCTTCCCAAGTCCCCAAAAAGTCCCAAAAAAAAACCAACTATAGTACTTCAGTAAGCGCGAGAGACTTCAGAGGAGGAAATCGTGCAGAGGAAGCCAAGGAGAGGGACTCCATAAGTATGGCCGGACCTGGGGTAATATGGTTAAAACGTAGTTTTGCGTGTGCACTTTCCGTCTGTTCTAAACTGTGGTTATCATCCAGCTGATCATTGATCCCCTCTCTCTGTCTATACTCATTTGCTATCCGTCCCAAAGAAAATTAGAAGCCAAAGGAGCCAGTGAACCTCTCTGTGGAAGCCCCCGAAGTCTTAACATTTTAATCATAATTTCCACTAAGTCGACTACTTGTAACTAAACTTTTAGATTTTATGGCACGATAATTTATTTTTTAACTCTTAAATATCATTTTGAAATCGCATGTGAATGAACCATAGTTTTATCGATTCTAACTGTCTAGTTATAAAAGTTTCAATAGTGAATAACACCATAAATCACTCCATGTTTAGCCTGGTACGACTACGAACTAGCCGCCTATCAGAAGGAGCGTCAGGAGAACGAACTGGAAAAGGTATTTGACGAGCGTAAGCAGGTACAGTCCGAGCAGGGCACCCACACCCTGAAGGGCGTTGAGCATCTGAAGCCAAAGCAATATAAGCCGCCGACGCCAGACTGGCAGCAGAACGTCAAGGCCAAGAAGAGCGAAGATTACTACAACAAACTGCAGGTTCTGGAGACCGAGCAACTGCTGAAGGAGACCAACCTGCGCAAGGACAATCACCAGTACGCCATTCCCGGCGAGAAGGTCGTGAGCAGCTCCCAGTCCAAGGGCATGGCCCAGTCCTACGAGGAGAATCTGTAAGTATTAAAGGAATCCTATAAATATTCGTATCTTAGGAGTAACCCAGCACGTCAAATAATTGCATCTCTTCTTTTCTCATTAGTCAAGAGAAGACCAGTACCACTCAGGTGAAGCCTGCCCCGCCAAAGGGTACAGCCGAACCCTCCGAGTCGTCCGTCCATGGCCGCGAGGTGCACATGAATAAGCAACAGCAGGTGCAGAAGGAGATCCAGGGTGACCTTGAGATCACCCGCAAGATCACCGCCACCGAGACCACTGAGGTGGAGCACAAGGGCACCATTCAGGAGCGCGTGGTTAAGGGACCCGTCAAGCCTGCCAAGGCTCCTGTGTTCACCAAGAAGATTCAACCCTGCCGCGTCTTTGAGAACGAACAGGCCAAGTTCGAGGTGGAATTCGATGGAGAACCCAATCCCACAGTTAAGTGGTACCGCGAGAGCTTCCCCATTCAGAACTCACCGGATCTGCAGATCCACACCTTCAGTGGCAAGTCGATTCTGATCATCCGCCAGGTGTTCGTCGAAGATTCGGCCGTGTTCTCCTGCGTGGCCGAGAACCGTGGAGGCACCGCCAAGTGCAGTGCCAATCTGGTGGTCGAGGAACGTCGTCGCGCCGGCAAGGGAGGCATTCAGCCCCCTAGCTTTGTGAGCACCATCCAGAGCACCACCGTGGCCACCGGACAGTTGGCCCGCTTTGATGCCAAGGTTACTGGCACCCGACCTTTCGATGTCTACTGGCTAAAGAACGGCATGAAGATCCAGCCCAGCATCAAGTTCAAAATGCTGGAGGAGGATGGCGTGCACACGCTGCTCATCATCGAGCCCTTCGCCGAGGACTCTGGCCGTTACGAGTGTGTGGCTGTCAATGCCGCTGGCGAGGCTCGCTGCGATGGCGATTGCGTTGTTCAATCGCCCAGCAAGCCGGACAAGCCCACCACTCCGGGCAGTGAGAAGGCCCCCCATATTGTGGAGCAGCTGAAGAGCCAGTCGGTGGAGGAGGGAAGCAAGGTCATCTTCCGCTGCCGCGTCGACGGCAAGCCCACTCCCACCGCCCGCTGGATGCGCGGCGAGAACTTTGTGAAGCCTTCGCGGTACTTCCAGATGAGTCGCCAAGGCGAGTACTACCAGCTGATCATCTCGGAGGCCTTCCCCGAGGACGAGGGCACCTACAAGTGCGTTGCCGAAAACAAGCTAGGCAGCATTCAGACCAGCGCCCAGCTGAAGGTCCGTCCCATTGAGAACCTGGACGCCCCGCCTACCATCACCGCTCTCAAGGATGTCTCCGTTACCGAGGGCATGCCCGCCCAGTTCAAAACGACGGTGACCGGCAAGGTGAAGGCCACCAGCGTGCAGTGGTTCCGCGAGGGTCAGCTGATCCCCGAGACACCCGATTTCCAGGTGGGTTAATAGTAGCTTGGCAGTAGATGGTGTAAATTATATGGAGTCCTTGAACCGTTTATTTCTTAGCAAGAATCTTATTAATACATTATTTTGGTAATCTTTGCAGATGATCTTTGATGGCAACAGCGCAGTGCTCCTGATTGGAACAACCTACGAGGAGGATTCGGGCATCTTTACTGTACGCGTGACGTCGTCCACCGGCCAGGTCGAGTCCTCAGCCAAACTGACTGTTAAAAGTAAGGATTAAACTAAAAGCTAAGCCAAAACCGAAACCCAGAGTTCGAAAAAACTAAGCAGAACCAAACGTAAGCGAACCGTGTTCAAACAAACCAACCAACCAACCAACATCAACAAAACAACTCCAAAGAATGCTCAAAAGAACAAAAACAAAAAAAAAAAACAAAAAAAAGTAAAGGACTTAATCAAGAACAACGACAGTTAAGAATACCAACACTGACGCAACGAATCCCCCGAGTTACTGACGTATTACAAACAGTTACTACTACTAGCCCCAACTACCTACCTATAATATATATGATCAACTAGTCGTAAAAGTTTGAGTGGGAGAGGAATATTTTAAAGCGAACCTGTCGAAACTTTCAACAAGGATTTTTTTCTAAACTATCAAACGAACGAGTTATTTTCTACTAACCATATATTGCAAAATGTGAGCGACAGCAAAGGAAATGCAACCCAAACTATTTAATTTAAGATGTCTAACACGAAAAACGTAACCAGAAAAAAACCAACAAAAAAATTAAAGCAATTTGAATTGAAAAATAATAAAAACAATTACAAGTATTTTGCAACATAAATATTTATAGACCATTTTTCTTCTTCTGGCATGGCCAAGACAGCCAGCAGCAAGAGCAACAACAAGAGCTAGTAAAAATTTTTCAAAAATTCTGCAGTGAGTCGAGTGAAACTGTGGAAATGACTCAAAATGATATAGAAATGTATAGAGAGATCTTTAGCCCCTTGAGTTGAGTTATAAATAAGACAGAGACAGAGGCAGCAGCCTATGTACTTTTCGAAAACGAGCGCGCTAAGCAGGCCACTTTAGGAATACATAATAATTTTCAGTACCCGTCCGAAAAATAAATAGGTATATAGAAAAAAATATATAGAATGAGTAGGATAGTTTTGGGGCCGTGTGCAAAACGCACATTTGTCCCGCCTCCGCTCGAGCGTGAAAGTTTTATTTTTCATTTGAATATTAGCATAAAATATTATGGATGACACATCTAGCGCACACCGCCGGGCGGCACCAGCAGCAGCAGAAGCAGCAGCACGGTGCGCGTATCTAGTGTCTTGTATCTGCCAGATATATACACACACAACCAATATGAAAGATAGAACGTGCGCAAAAACTAGAGCAGCCCGTAGAGACCACAGCACGAACTGAAAATATCGAAAGCCATTCAGCCATGGGCTTTCAGCTGCCAGCCAAATCTTCTTCGCGCACTGCCGCCACCCTACCCAGAAATATAGATAGAGACGAGACATATGTGTTCTATTTTCAATTTCTTTTTTGGAGAATGTTTTTCTTTCGAGAACTAATTTCCAATAGATTAGCGTTAAAAAATCCGTTTCGCTATTTTTAGTCAGGCGGTGCTGTCTGGATTTCTGGTTTTCTTTCAGCTACAATGAAAAGCATTTATGTATTTTCTCAAGTAAATCTTGAAATTTATTTCAATTCTTTTTTTCTTTTCAATAAAACGAAAACACCAGAACCGAAAAAATAATATATATATATATTTTTGCTTAGGTGTATTACGGGGATTTTTCTAGTTCTAGAGAAAATACATTGATAAATTACCTGCTAGCTGTTATTGTTGTTATACTTGCTGCGACTGTCTATAAGGTGGATCAGGATCAGACATGAGAGATATATACCGATCTTAGTCGGGGCCAACTCATACGCTTGGTCATTAGACGGCAAGAACATGAATTGATGATTCTGTTTATGGTGCAGAAACGAATTTAATTAGATTAATCAGTTACGGCTGTTCAGTCATCGAGCCGCGGGTCTCAATGATGATTCATGTTTTCAGATAGTTTTATATTTATAGATGTCAGTCAGGTTGTTGTTTCCAATCGATGCTTTAGCCTTCGTAGTCCTCGTTTCGGCCTGAAACAGAAATTCATGTTAGAAAGGGTTCGACAGGATGGCTTTAAGATACTACTACCTTGTGATCAGACTTTTACCAATAACTCAGAACCGAATCTTGTCCCGGATGACCCCTCAGTCCATCGATGATGTTGATGATAGCGACGATGATAAGATGTCATGATGATCATGATGATAATATGACGATGAAGAATTTGTATTGTTTATTTATATTGAATTTAATTTAATCAAACTTTATTTATTTTGTAGTCATGTTGCATGAGATTTTATTATTCATTTTTTATTACCGCTTTTTACTAATTCGTTTCGTTACCATTATGTTTGTCACACACACTTTCTATCTCTCTCTCTCTCGTCCACTACCAATCATCCATTTTGTGTACAAAAAAAGAAAAACAAACAAAACGAATCTAAATTTTGTCTAAATCAATTAAAGTTTTTGCCGCTTGTGCCGCCTTAAGTTCATGTTTTTTCCTCCGTGTCAACGAAAAGAAGCTTTACTAAAAAATTAATCATAAAAACTCATGCGACTTTCGTTTTAAGTTTTATCTACTGTATCTAGATACGATTTCCGATTATATATATCTGCCAATCCTTTGATTTATGTTTATGTTTACTCAATATGTTCTTCCCGATTGATCTGTGTGTTTTTAGTGTTCGATTACATTTTACGATTACTTTGAACTTTGATTGATTTCTTTCCATTTATTCACACACACACAATCACTCGCGTACACTCTCGTTTTTCTTTTGTTGTTTAATTGTATCTCTCATGTATTTAATACTTAAAACCAATACCGCGTCTATAAATAAATCCAAGCAAAATGCATAACAATTGGAAACTTGTTTTTGATAACTGCCAAATGCTCCTTGTTGCCGCTACCGCTGTCACTGCACCGCTGTTGCTTGCCACCCGTCATCCGAATGTCATCAGAAACTCAGCCACAGCTGCTGGTACTGGTTCTGGTACTGGTACAGGTAGGTTGCTGCACTTGACTGAGCATTGAGTATACGCCCCGTCCACGAACCGAGGAAGTGGCCCGGTCAACCTCCTGATCTGTTCTGTTCTCTACATCCGACTGAGGCGGTTGGAGTGCGCCTCACTGCGCTCTGCGCTGCCTATATGGCTGTATGGGCACCGAAAATATCGAAGCAGACACACCCCGCCCATAAATCTGTCGGGGGCTGTGGTGCGGCTGCTGCTACTGATGCTGCCGCCTCGAACTCAGCCCCACCTGGTGACGTAGCCGCCACTAATCAGATATCTATTTTCGGCCTTAATGTATACACAGGCATTTGAATTGTTTCGCTCTCAATTGTACACTTGCCTGGCCGCAATCCCGCCCTTCCCCTCAACCACATCTAAAGGCAAAGGCGATGGGAATGACGATGACGATGATGATGATAATAATGATGATGATGATGATGATGCGAAGTCAAACGAATGTCACTATGCACCGCGACTTGCTCAATTGCTGTCATGTCAATGTGCCAGATTTAGGTGCAGGTTAATGCAATTTAAATCATCAGCAAAGTGGACTCGTCACACCCGATTAGTGAATCACGAGTCGTAGATAAACCGCCACGCCACCTCAGACCACTGACTACACGCACCTATTTTTATTAAAGCCAATTATCAAAAATATGTACTGACCTAGGGCCCGATCCCACTTATGCTTTTTTCACGGTCAACGCCGATGAGCTGTCAGCCAAGCTAAAATTTAATTTGTGGTCCACAAAACGCATAGCTATGAATTGGAAGGTTTTGGGTTTCCTTTTAGAGAGCCCCCAAGCAGCCTTTTTAATTTATCATGTTCGGCCATAATTTTAAATATTCAAGTTCATTGTTCGTAAATGCCAAAGAATTGGAAACTATTTTTAACAGGCACAAATTATGATTTGCCTCGCTGGGTATGTGAGCAGGTAAGTGGTCACTAAATCAGCGAGAATGAGTCAATTGTTGTTTATTTATGGTTTGAGATCTGAAAGAATAACCCCTTGGTTTTTTCAATACTCTCTTATTAGGTATAGACTTATATTTTGTATTGAAAACTGAAGTTAATCCTTGTCCTATGTATGACCTTTCAACTCATTTTCATCATTTTGGGTTTGAGTGCTTATGCCTTGCACTGGTTAAGCAAAATACCTTTACATTTTCATGTTCATTGTTTGCGCAAGCCTTATAACCAATATTTTTATTTAAAAGTTCATAATAAAAATACAAAAAAATAATACAAAATAATAAAAAAAAGAAGAAAGGTAAGCAAGTAAAAAAGGTAAGTAAACTAACGATCCAATATTTTAAGTTTCCCCCTTTCGAACTCTGGATGTATTTAGCCATCTATCTCCCATTCGATAGATATGTATACTAAATGGAATCTCCCTTGATCCCCTTTTGTAGAACGACGCATCTCGGCCTTTCAATTGAGAACGATTGATTCCGCCGAGGATGAGTCCTCTTCATCTGGCCGGGAAGACAGTGCCCCCGAGTCGCCCCACGCTTTCCAACCTGGCCAGCAACCCGGCCAGCAGTTTGGTCAATTCCTGGGCGTCAACGGGCAGGTCCAGCATCAGGGAAGGTCACGTAATAAGAAACCCAAAGTTCGCAGCAAGTCTTTGCAGCCACCAACTAATATTATACCCTGGCGCAAATCATCACGTCCCAATCGTGGACGCTCCCTGGACAAGGGTGTGTTCCTGCCAGGCTTCAAGCCCGAGCCGGTAAAGTCCTGGACCGAGGAGACCATCAGCTTGAAGGCTACACCCATTGAGAAAAAGAAGCCCACGCCCAAGCTAGAGGCAGCTACGGTTGTCCTCAAGTCCATCAAGACTGAACGCGATCAGGGTATTATGAGCTTGGGCGCGACTCTAGAGCAGATTATAGCTGGCAAGACCGAGAAGGAGGCGGTTCCTTGGATCACAATGCGGGAAAAGCTAAAGGCAGTGGAGAGCGTGCAGCAACAACTGAATAAATTTGATCTGGACGAGGTCTACTTGCGTCCCCTCGAGGGTCAAATTGAAACAGACGAACAGTTGCCGCAACAGGCCCAAGTGGAGCAGGTACAGCGCACCAAGGAGATCCAACGGCTGAAGAGCATGGAGAGTGTCGAGATCATGGAGATGACCGACCAAATCGATAAGCTCATAACACAGCAGCAAAATAACAAGGATCTCATACCCTGGAAGGAGATGCGTCAGCAGCTGAAGAGTGTCCAAAGGGTGACCAAGCAGATTGACAAGTTCAAGATCGAGGAAGTTGAGCTGCGCCACTTGCAGGCCCAGCAGGCCATCGCCGAAGAGTACCAAATGGGAACTGCCGATGAAACAGTCATCATGACTATTGACGAAAGCTCGAAGGGGTCGATCTCCAAGGTGATGCGACGCGATGAGCTGCAGCAGTACGAAGATCAATCCAATCTCTACAAGCAGCAGTTCATAACCACCGAGGATGTAAACATAATGCATGTCTCGGAGCGCGAGAAACTGGAGGCCCAGAGACTGTTACGTGAACAGCAGGCAGTCAACTGGCGCCAACAGCAGCAGCGACCAAAACTGCAGCCCCTAACCTCAGTTGAGGATACGGTCATCTTACAGACCACAGAAAGACAGAAATTAATCCAGCAGCAGAGCCTCATCGAGGAAGCTCAGCGCCAGCAGTTTGTTCAGGTCGAAGACTCACAGATGATGAGTTTGGAGCAGTACGAGCACCAAAAGATGATCAATCAGCGCACCCAGCACGAGGCCTTCAACTGGCGCCAGCCACGAGAGCCTCAGAAGTTCGTTCAGGTTGAAGACTCCTCTTTGCTGCACCTTCAGGAGCGTCAGGATACGCAACAGCAACAGCTGCTGCAGCAAGAAGGTGTGATGTGGGAGCGCGGTAGGAAGAAGCCGGAACAGCCTCAAGCCTTCCAGCCTCAGCCAGTGACTGCTCAGGAAGAATATGTGGATAAGCCAAGGACATATGAGGAAATGCATGATGAACTGGTGGAGCCCGTGCCGATACAACAACCCCAACCAGTGCCCGTCATGTGGGAGAGAGGAAAGAAGAAGCCACAGCCTCAGCCTCAGCCTCAGCCCCAGCAAAAGACCTACGAAGAGGCACACGACGAGCTGGTTGAACCCACTCCTGTTCAACAACCCGAACAGGTGCCTGTCATGTGGGAACGCGGTAAGAAGAAGGTCATTCAGGAGCAGTCCACAACATCTCAGGAAGTCGTGCAAACCTCCCAGGTCGTTGAGCAACAAATCGTTGAAGAGACCAAAAAGACAGCTGTTCGCCGGGTAATTCCCCCAAGGGAGCCGGAGCAGAAGGTGGAGCAAGTTTCCTTGAAACCAACGCCCCGACAGCGTCCCAAGGAAGTGCAAAAGGCTGAGGAGTTCCAACTGAAACCACTGAAAACCACCAGAACCGTGCAGGAAGCCGTTGAGCAGACAGCCTTAAAGACTTACGAAGAGGCCACCGATGAACTGGCTGAAGAAGCTGTACCCCAAGTGCAGGAACAACCGCAGCCTGTCATGTGGGAACGCGGGAAGAAGAAGCCCCAACAACCCGAGCAACAAGTTCCTGAGATTCCCAAGACGCTCGAGGTTGCTGTTGACACCTTGGAAGAGGAGGTGCCTAAACCGACTGAGCCACAACCGCAGCCTGTTTTGTGGGAGCGTGGTAAGAAGAAGAAGCCAGAACAGCCAGTTGCCGAGGAAGCGCCCAAGACACTTGAGGTTGCTCAGGACACTCTGGAGGAGGAGGAAGCCAAGCCCGTGGAACCTCAACCACAGCCTGTTATGTGGGAACGCGGAAAGAAGAAACCCCAGCCACAACAGGTTGTCGAAGAGAAGATCGAAGAGGCGCCCACAAAGACCTACGAAGAAGCAGTGGATGTGCTGCCCGAAGAGCCTAAGGTGGAGGAGAAGCCAGAGCCAGTCTTATGGCAACGTGGCAAAAAGAAGGCTCCAAAGCCAGAACCCGTAGAAGAAGTGCACCCCGATGAGGTCGATGCCCAAATCGAGAGGGTCGTGGAAGAAGAGCAGGTCATTGTCGAAGAGAAGCGTAAAATCAAGAAGACTAAGAAACCGAAACCAACGAAAACTGCTTCCGAGGAGGTGGTTGAAGAGCAACCAGAAGAAGACATTCCTGAAGAAGAGCAAGTTCCTCAGGAAGAAATTGTCGAGGAACAGGCGGAAATAATTGAAGAAAAGCGTAAGATTAAGAAAACAAAAAAGCCGAAGCCAACAACGCAGGTAACCGAGGAGGAAGAACAACCCGAGGTGATTGAAGAGCTAGAAGAAATAGTCGAAGAACAAAAAGAAATTGTTGAAGAAAAACGCAAGGTCAAAAAGGTTAAGAAGCCAAAGGCTGTTGTCGAAAAGACTGAGGCTGAGGAAGAACAGCCAGAAGAGGAAATTCCCGAAGAAGAGGTTATTGAAGAGCTTGAAACGATTGTGGAAGAACAACAAGACGTTGTTGAAGAGAAGAAAAAGGTCAAAAAGATTAAGAAGCCCAAACCAACCATTGAAAAGACTGATGTCGAGGAACTGGAACAGCCTGAAGAGGAAGTCCCTGAAGAGCAGGTAGAAGTTATAGAAGAACAAGAAGAGGTCGTTGAAGAAAAGCGCAAGGTGAAAAAGGTCAAGAAGCCCAAGAAGATTGTGGAGGAAGGCAAACCTGAAGAGGAGGTTCCACAAGAAGAGGAAGTCATCGAGGAACAGGAAGATGTTGTTGAGGAGAAGCCCAAGGTGAAGAAGGTAAAGAAACCTAAGAAAAAGGTTGAAGATGACACTGAAGAGCAGCCCGAAGAGATTGAAGAGCCGCAAATCGAGGAGGTTGAAGAAATTCAAGAATCTGTCCCCGAAGAACCGAAGAAGCCTAAGCCTGCTCCTCAAGCCCAGGAGATTGAGCAAGTCGAAAAGGTTACGCTCAAGCCTGCTCCAAGGAAACAACGCCCTCTGCCCGAGAAGGAACAACTTGAAGAGGTCTCCTTGAAGCCATTGAAAAAGACGGCCCTTGTCTCGGAAACAACTCAGCCCGAAACCCCAGAGACTGAATTTGAGGTCAAGGAGCATGTTATTACCACTGAGGACCAAATAGTCGACGTGACAAAGAAACGTGTTAAAAAGAAGAAGCCCAAGGCAAAGACTGACACAGAAGAGGCAATCGAAGAGCCAGTCGAGGAAGTCGAGGAAGAGGAAGAAATACAGCCGGAAGAGGAGCAACCTGTCGAAGAACCTGTGGAAGAACAACCTGAAGAGGAAGCAACGCCCGAACAAAAAATTGTTCCCAAGCCAAAGCCACAGAAACAGGAAATAATTGAGAAGGTTGAAGAGGTTGCCCTCAAAAGAGTCACTCGGCCAAAGAAGCCACTTCCCGAAGAGGCAACCATCGAGGAAGTGCGCCTAAAGCCAACACAACGCACCTCCATCAAGCCCGAGGAAGTAACGCTGGAGGCTGTCGACTTGCAGCACGTTGAGAAAACGGAGCAAGAAATCGTGCAGGAGGAGAAGCGAAAGACCAAGAAGGTGAAGAAGCCAAAACACGAAGATTTGGCTGAAATTCCCGATGCTGAGCCCATACAACTGGAAGAGGCAGAGCACATCGACATCGTCAAGGAGCCAAAGCCAGAGGAAGAGCAACCACAAGTACCTTGGAAACGAGGAGAAAAGAAGAAGCCGGTGGAGGAAGTCATAGAGGAAAAGAAATGGCCAACAGGAAAACGGCGTCCATTGCCCGCAGAACAGCCTGAGGAAGTCCAGCTAAAACCGATTCCATCCAAACCGGTGGAAGAGCCGCAGAAGCCAGCAAAGGCCATACCCGGGCCTAAACTTGTGCCCGAAGAAAAGCCAGAGAGCGAAGAGGAGGAGCTTGAACTTGAACCTCTTAAGCTGCCCGAGGACAAACAGCCCAAGGAGCCTAAGGCCAAGAAAGAGAAGAAGAAGAAGCCCAAGCTGAAGAAGGCCACACCGTCTGTGGATGAGGTGTCAGAAGAAGTGGCCGAGCCATTTGATGAGCCCATCGCAGAGGAAGACGAAGTGGAAGAGCTGCCTGTGGACGACGATAAGGTGGTGGCAGTTTCGGAAGATGTACTGCCGGAAGAAGAGGTTGTGACCACCGAAGAAACGCCTGAGGCTAAGCAGAAGGCGCACAAGAAGCGCACGAAACGTCTAAAGCAAGCCTCTATCGAGGGACAGCCCCAACTGCTGGAAGCTGCAATTGCTGAAATTGAAAAGGTGGACGAAATATCCCAGGAGATCTCACAAAAGACTATTACCCTACTCAAGAAGACTGAAGACACAAGACCTCAATTCATCACGACTGAACAGCTCATCGAGCTGGATGTAGAGGACGTCCGCCGTGATCTGGAGATGAAGGTCACCTCGAATATCATCAAGAAGGAGAAGCGTCGCGTGGTGCTGGACGACAGCCAACCGCTGCCTGAGCTTGAACTGATTACGCAGAAGCGTATCCAGGAGGGCATCGATAAGGTGGCTGATGAGGAGCTCATCGAGGACCAACAGCTCACGCAGAACCAGCAGGAGACGACCACCTCCGAGGTGATCGGTCAGGAACGCAAGTTGGTCAAGAAGAAGAAGAAGGAGATTAAGCCTCCAAGGATTACCGAGAAGCTTCGTCCCCGTCAATGTGTTCCCGAGGAGCCTACGGTTCTCGAGTGCAAGGTGGAGGGTGTTCCCTTCCCCGAAATCAACTGGTATTTTAACGACATCCTGCTGTTCGCTTCGGAGAAGTACGAGATCACTGTCGTGGAGCAGGTGGCCCAGTTGAAGATTGCCAAGGTCACACCCAGCGATGTGGGCGTCTACACATGTGAGGCCAAGAACGAGGCTGGAGTGGCAACAAGTCGTACCAACATTATTTTAGGTAAGTTTAATCAATGTTTAATATTAGGTCCGATCCAATTAAATCCCTTTGAATTTTTTGCAATGTATTTTGAGACTACAAATATTCAGTCTCTTAAACTTAATTTCCCCCGTCCTCC
The DNA here is from genome assembly GCA_008042585.1 of Drosophila punjabiensis. Classification (NCBI taxonomy): domain Eukaryota; kingdom Metazoa; phylum Arthropoda; class Insecta; order Diptera; family Drosophilidae; genus Drosophila; species Drosophila punjabiensis. The sequence goes on from VNJR01001433.1 coordinate 64,903, forward strand.
CAGACCTTTTGTATATAATTTCCTTTCCAAAACAACAGAACACACAATATTCTTAAGTATTACTTATTCACATTGAATACAGAAAAAGAACAAGGAGTTGCCCCACAGTTTACCAAACCACTTAAGATAGAGTTCACTGAGGAGAAGCAGCCCGAGCGGCTCAAGGTAACGGTAACCTGTCAAGTGACTGGTAAACCAAACCCTCAGGTTAAGTGGTACAGAGGTATAGAGGAAGTCATTCCCAGCGAGACCGTGCAAATGTTCTACGATGAAAAGACCGGCGATGTGGCTCTGGAGGTAATAAATCCCACTCCCAACGAGGCAGTTGTCTACTCAGTGCAGGCCCAGAATCAATTTGGTCGCGCTATCGGCAACGCCAATATCATGAGTCGGGTTGATGAAGTGCCCAAGGAAATATTAAAGGCACCTACGGTAACTCCACTGAATGCAGTAGTTGTACCCACTGGCGGTACCCTGTTCTTTAAGGCCAAGTACGACGGCTTGCCCAGGCCAGAGGTTAAATGGATGCGAAATGGCCGCGAGGTTGTCGAAAATGAGGAGATCATTATAGAGACTACAGAGACGACAACCACAATCAAGGTTATCAATATGACGCGCAAGCGCACCGGCAAATATGAGGTCTGGGCCAAGAACAAGGTGGGAGAGGCCAAGTCATCTGGATCCGTAGTGGTCTCAGATCAAAAGCCCGATGAGCAAATTAAACCGCCAAGATTCATTCAGCCCCTGGAACCCAAATACTTTGGCGAGCACGAAGTGGCCATTATCGAGGCTGTTGTGGAGTCTGAGCCATTATCGTCCTTCCAGTGGTTCGTGCACAATGAGCCCATCAAGAGCTCCAACGAAGTGCGCATCGTGAGCCAGGCCAACAAGTCAACGTTGCTGATTGAGGACTTCCAGAAGAAATTCACTGGGCCTTTCACTTGCCGTGCTGAGAACGTCGGTGGTTCGGTGACTTCAACTGCCACCGTCAACCTAATTGAGTCCCTGCCTCAGGAGGAGGCAGTAGAGTTTGAATCGCCGCGATTCATCGAAGAACTTATTAAGCCCGTGGAGGTTATGGATGGCGAGGCATTGCTGCTGACCTGCCAAGTTACTGGCAAGCCCACGCCCAAAGTGGAGTGGTACCATAATGAGGAGAAGATCGTCGAGAACAAGGAAACTACGATATCGCAAGACTTGCAAGGCAATTGCCAGCTGCAGATTACGGAAGTGTTCCCCGAAAACCAGGGCCAATACGAGTGCGTGGCCACGAATAAGATTGGCAAGAGCGTGACCAAGACAAACGTTAAAATTCAAGGTACTTGTGATAGTATCTATCGGTAGTTAACTAGTTAACCAGATGGAAGTAGTGCCAATCTACACACTACATGCATCCCACACCTAGCTAGATAGGTTTTCCAATAACTACACTATCCCCTTCCTGACAACTGAGTTCTTTGATTACCTTTTGTACTAACTGGCTAAGAGATGGCCTGCATGTAATTTTACCATTTTGAGAGTCTTACCTGTCTATCAAATCTATTAAATAATTTCCTTCTATTTTTCCGGTCACCTCATTGACCAATTCCTTTTGTACATAATTTTCCGTTTTTTTTTTTCTTGAGTTCGTTGCAACGAAATTCGGTGTGGAGACACGCTTATATTGATAATGCTTTCGAATGTGTATTTTTTAGCATTTGAATATATCCCCGATTCTGAAATCACTGGACTCACAGGATCTGAGGAGGATCTACTTGATAGAGTAAGCCTAATTGTTGTTCATGTGTTCTCAAACCAAGGATTTACCATGCTAATTCAAAATGTTATAACGCAAACCATTCTAGACCCTCTCAATCGACGAACAAGCACCGAAAATTATTAAAAAGCTACCAGCGAAAATCGAGCCCAAAGAGGGTGAGCAAGCGAAGCTGGAGGTTAAGGTCATTGGAAAACCAAAACCGAAGGTCAAATGGCTGCGCGACGACGAGCAGATATTCGCTTCCGAGGAATATCAGATCGAAAATTTCGACGACGGCACCTCAGTGTTGGTCATTAATCACGTCTATCCCGATGATTTGGGTACAATTAGTTTTGAGGCGTACAACCCACTGGGTGTGGCAGTGACAACGGCACTCTTTGCGGTCGAAGGTACTATTATGGTTTATCCCTCATATAGTGCACTCTTTAATATAAATCAACTGTTATTTGGCTTTGTTAGTGAAATTCTTTTTCAGGTTTTGCAGCTGCCTTTAAAAAAGAATATATCCCTCCCCTTCCCTGCCCCCTACCCAAACCCAATTACAAGATATTGTAACGATTCCAAACCAAATTCCACTTACACTTTACTTTTATGGTACACACTTGCAGAACTGTACACGAAAACTTACAGAAGGCATCACACGTTATTAGTTTAAGGACAACTAGTTAAATTTTACATACATTTTTGGTGTTATCTTTGTGTAATCAAATATAATAATGATTTCATTTATTACTTCCCATCTGTGTATGTAAAGGCATCGTTGGATCGAAGGATTATCGCAAGCCGGAATGGGTGACTCACATGGAGGAAATGCAGGTGGCGCTCAAAGGTATGTATCCTCACTAATGCCAGCTCTGTTCTACCACTGTTATGTGTATATGTGTTTTAATTTCGTGTTACCAACACACAAATGTCTTCTGTGCCATTGTCTTAAACCACAAAACTAAGTACAACAATTCACAAAGTCTCTCTGTCCTCTGTCTCCCGTCTTCTTCTTCTATTGTCTGTCTCTATTTTGTATTTGTCCATGTATAGTACTTTGTTTCGTACAAACAAAAAAAAAACAAAAAACATACAACCTGTGTAGTACCCTTCCCTCGAAATAAAAAAAACTGTGGCTTTGTGATTGTCTTGGTTCCCTACAGCTCTAAGGCTTGACCCCAACCCCCCCCCAAAAAAAAAACCCAAAAACCCGAACCCTTTATAAGTAAAATTATCCAAAAAAGTAAACGCCAATATAATAGAACTTTTAGTCTACATTTAAAATTATATATCGTACGTGGATCAAATGTATCTCTTACAGTATCAATATCAGTATATCATCTGCAAGTAATTGGTTGTATTCGATTTGCAATTATTCAAAATTTCAACTAACCCCATGTTATACAACGAAAAGTGTTCAATCCAATCCAAAGAAATTATATAACATTCCCAGAACGCTGCTTGCTCCACTCTACAAATTGTCAAATATTTCGATTTTGCATGTACTAAAAACTTGTTTAAATGTTTCTTTTCACAATATTCATAGCTCTATACTCACATTAACTTCAGAATCAAACAGACAAATATATTTTTATGTATCACAAAAACACCATTTATGTTAGTCAGTGTAAGTACACGAAACGAACACTTACCCATCCCGACGCCAAAGCTTTTAGATTCCTCCGGGTAGACTCTAATCCATAGATATTATGCATCTCTGTGCTTATAGCTGCTAAATGCTCGCCATCACTACTAAACGAAATGCGTGACTGCCGTGCTGCCTTAGGCGAAACAGCAAAGTTCTCAATACAGTTTGCTGGCAACCCGATACCAGGTATTGTACGAGTATCTCTTTGAGTTTTTGGTCCCGGGGCTGATGATTGCTGCTTGGTTTCTAACCCTCTGACTTTAGATATTCAATGGTATTTCAACAACGTTCAGCTTAGGGCATCCGAAAAGTATCGCATGGTAGTGCAGGAACACGAAGCAACGCTAGAAATACTAAAAATTACAAACGAAGATTGCGGTTACTACAACTGCAAGCTGATCAACGAGATCGGCATGACAATGACGCGAGCCAAGTTTGAGATATCCTCAACCAGCGCCATGGACGAGATTGTTGAGAAAAGCAAGACCAAGACCTTCAAAAAGAAGGCTGGCAAGAAAACAGTTTTGCGGAGATCCGCGGGGGCTTCAGAGTCTCAGTCAGTGCAAAAGACAGAGATCCGCATAGTTCCAGCTAGCACCACGGAAACGACCATGAATGTGATCAAGGTGAAACAACCCGTATCGATACTCGTAGAAAAGAGCGAGGTCTCCGAGGTAATGGAGGTAAAAGATCGAAAAGTAGCCGATGCCGAGAAGCGCTCCAGTCAGATAATCGAAGAAGTCGAAGAAATCGAAGAGGTGGAAGAGTTCGAGGAGAAAGTTGAGAAAGAGGAAAAGGATGAAGAAGAGCAGGCAGAAGTTGAGGTGAAGGAAGAAAGGAAAGAGACTTACACATCCACCAAGAGAATAGAGATAACGAAAACTGTGGAAATAATCCGTACGAAAATCAGTCAAAAGACCATCACAATCGAGGATATTCAAGTGATATCCCACCACGAGGAGGTCCAGTGGCTGCTCGAGTCCATTGAGGCGGAGTCATTTGGCACGATTGGCGAATCTGCTCTCCGAGATTTGGCCACGATTGGCCTTCTCTTGCGCTACGGTTGCAATCACTACGAGATCACATATATGTATGAACAGAACATATTCATATCCCTGAAGAAGCCCGAATCGCAGTCGGCCCTGGTGCAGCTCGTTGAGCGGGAGGGCCACGAAGAGCTGATCTCCCAAATACTGAGCGAGTCTTCGAATGAGGACGAGACCATCCTGGCGGCCACTGTCGGCTTCAAGGCCTTTATCCGAATGATTCAGACGTACGAAATTACTATTGAGATTGTTATACGAAAGTTTGTTAGGGAGGACTTCATATCCCAGGACTGGAAAATATGCGGAAAGGAGGTTTGAATTTTGTTAAATGTGTTTCTTATTTTGTTTGTCCTTTTGTTTTGTGCAGACAGTTGAAATGCTGAAAAAAATACTTATTCTAAAATTTCTAATTTTTGTTTCTCTAATTTGGGTTCAATTTTTGCATTTCAACTAGGGTTAAGCTTGAAGAAATCAGAAAAAATATTGGGCATATTTTACTAAGTATTTACATGTTTCAAACATTTTTTATCTCCTTTGATTTACGGAAATCTAGAGAATAGTAGAGACATCGCAAATAATCGAAAGTCACGAGGCTATCACACATGTGAAAATAGGTGAGTGTCAGTGAGCAAGCCGCTTTAGTAGTTAATGTGCTATAGCCTATATTAATATAACACAAATATTATGATTTGCATACTTAAAAAAGTTTATATTTATCTCTTTTTTTTTATTATGTAACTCTGCTTGTAAAACTTTCCTACGCTTTTCGTGCCAATCCCAAAACACGGCCAATAAAACCTCATACCATATTCGGCAGAGGAAACATTTGTCGAGGAACGAACGATAATTGTCCAAGAAGGTTTGAACATACACACAGATGTTCTGTAAACAAAAACCAAAAAATAAATCCACCAGTTATATAAATCCCACCAGTAACGATGTACCATCCCACGAACTACTCAACTACAGTCTAATTAATATTATTAAAAAGAATCAACTGCAAAAACAATAATAAATATTGTCTATACAAATATAACAATTAAATCTTGTTAAGTCAAAACAAATAAATCATGTGTATATTCTAAAAAGACGCCACCAAATAATCTAGTTACCCATTAACCGCTAATCACTGCCACTAAAAGCTTTATCTACTTGATTAACGAGTTCCATATCTTGCTGCCGCTGCTATATACCATATAAGCTTTAACTATTATTGACTTTTGCCCACTTTAATGCTTTTGCAATATGCATTCAATTTCAAGAGTAGAAGAGCTTTACTCCCTTGCCCGCCCAACCTGGACGACTTTCTGATGTTTAACGAGGTAAGGTCTATCTCCAATTCCGGTCTGTTTGCCTACACCATTTGTAAATAGATCGAATGACCATCGCTCACCTTTCGTTTACTGTGCAACTCATTTGGCTTTACCGCTCGCAACACAGATACTAAATGAATGAGGCTTGCACGGCTTTACGCTGTTAGCTGACATATCATTGTTGGTGTACTGTTTTTAATAGCAACACAAAAAGGCTCGACATTGTCATTGTTTAATTACATTACATTCACAGAAACAGCAACCACTCAGGTGGAAAAACAGTTCATACAGCAACAACAAGAACATGTGCAAATACAACAACAACAAGAACATGTGCAAATACAGGCTCAGGCTGAACAAATTGTGCAGAAGAAAACGAAAACTAAAACCAAAAAGCATAAAAAACACACAGAACAAGAACAAGAACAACATCAGGAAGAGGAGATTGTCGAGTCCACCAAATACGAACAAAGAGAAACAACACTGGTAGTGGCCTATGAAACAACCACAGGATCACCGAAGGCAGAAACTCTTGAGCAAATCGAAGAGATTCTGCCCACATACGAGACACTACCCATGCAAAATCAACCAAAAGACACAGTCGAATCCGTTGCAGTCGCAGTCACCACAGAACTTTCTACCCCGAAACCAGTTCCAGCTCAGGCACAGGACGACATACTACCCCAAAAGGTATTGCCAATCAGTGAGGAGAGCATAGCTCTCGATGAAGCTAGCACTCACAAGGAATTCCCCCGACCAGAAGAAAGTAAGCTAAGTGAACAGCTCGAAATCAGGGAAAAACACGCTGCTAATGTAACTGTGGCAGAGACATCCGAGGCTCCCAAGGAACTGCAACCGTCCAAGATTCCGAAATCAGTGAAGGCCCAGCGCAAGATAAAAGAGTCACGTCCCTTGCTGGTTGAAGCTCCAAGCGTAGAAGAAGCAATCGAGGACCTGGAACCCGTAAAGACTACCACTCAACAGGCCCACGGTGACATCTTGCTGTCGCATGAGCTAAGCGAAGAGCAGCAATCTACACTGGAGACATTTACGAAGCTAAAACCCAAGGAGACCGTTGGCGAAAACGTACAGCCAAAATTACTAAATCAAGAGGAGGTTATTATCACTGAAGTGATGAGCAGCGAAACATTAGGAAAGGAAGTTACCCAGGAGAAGCCAACTAGCGAGACGATCACTCCACAAGTTACCCCCAATATCAGCCTTGCCATTAGCGAATGCCAACCAGAAGACTCAGTTGGAGAACTGCAACCAACCACTGAGACTCGCCCAGAGACATCTACAAGATCTGTTATGGAATACAAGGCAGCGACTGGCAGTGCTCCTGAAGTCCTGGAAAGCGTACAACCGCTGTCATTGGAGACTCAACCGACCAAGAGTGTGGCAGATATCACAGTTAAGGCCCAGGAGGTGCCAGTTCTAGTTCAAGAAACTGAACCATTTGACAGTCTGCCTGAAGCCGAGGTGACAAAAACACGGACTGCTGATATTAAGGCAATGGAGAAATTAGTGCTAGCCGAGGGCTTACTAAATGTTACTGCAGATTCACAGAGTCCAATTGAAGAGAACTTGCCCATCTTTAAGACTGATGCCAAGGAAGCCATTATGGACATACAGGCACAAATTCATGTCACCACTGAGGAAACCGTTTCACAGGAAGAAGCCACAAAGGACTTGGGGGTGATTAATGTTCCGAAACTGTCAGAGGGTACGCTGGGACAAACTGTTCCTTTGACCATTGGTGAAACCCTTGAGACAAACGTATCAGAAATGGCACAGGAACTTGTTGAACCTCTGGTCGAATCGACGAAACCAGCAAAGGGCACCATAACAAAGCCCTATGGAACAGCGGAGAGTAATGAAGAGGCTCTTTTCGAATCACTGGGTTTCGTTCCAGAAGAAGATCACAAGACAGCTATCGGAAAGGTAAATATCGTTGAAGGCGAAGTTGTTGCGGAAATTCAGGCGCCGAACGTGATAGACACAGAAGGAGAATTTTCGTCCCCTGTCCCACAGTTTGGGGATGCCAAAATTGATTTCGTAGAGCAAGCTGCGTTGAAGGTCAAGCAAGATACAACTGTGGAAAAAGAACAAATTTTGTCTCCTGAAGCGGATCAACTTTCACAGACAGCAACACAAAAGATAACTACTGGCGATCTTAAGGTAACTAGCGTGTTTGAAGTTGAACCAGACCATACCTCCAGTGATATTATTACTGAAGACACAAAGTCTGTAGCGGCAAATAAAGTATTTGAATCGATGCCAATTGGAGTTGCAACTAGGCCCGATCTGTTGGAGAGCACTGGCTCCATGCAACCAGCTCAACAGCCTGAACTTAAAACAGGAAACATAACCATGGTTGACAACCAACAGCCTTTGGAGGTTACCAATGTGGAAATTACCGAGACTAGCACCGAGCTGCTTGACATTCTTCCAAACCAGAAACTTTCCAAAGCCCAGCCCATTGCCGATATCTTTAATTATGCCGAGGGTCTTGAAATAATACCAATGGAGTCCACAAGAAATAAAGCCGAAGACAGCAAACCAAGTGCAGTACTTGCGGAAGTAAGCATGCCGCAGCAATATGGAACCGATATTTCAGAGCAGGCGCCATTGGATAGCATCGAGGGACGCAATGATGATGTTCAACCTGCCATGCAGACCACAGAAAGTCAGTTTAGTCTGATGCAGTCACTGGAAACGAGATCATGCGTAACACTAGAGGGAGAAACAATTCTGGCGACTGAGGAGCCAATTACTTTGCAGAGCGCTGTTATCGGCACAACTGGACCTTTGCTAGTTGCGAACACAACGAGACCGCAACATATGGAGTCATTGGAGAAGCTCGACCTGCATGAGCAGCCTAATCAGCATGCCCATATCAATATAGGAGAAATCACCCTACCCAAGATCGAAGAAAACATAGTTTGTGATGCCTTAAAGGACTATGCAACACCAGAACACAAGTCGTCATCAGTTAGCAACGTGCAGATACTCGAAACTACAACAGCTTTGAAAACAAGTACAACCATTGCAAGTGAGAATACATTGGACCTAAAAGATCAAGATTTTCCACAGCAAGTTAATGTTACACCCAAATTGAATGATTTCACACAGAAAATCCCACTGTCGGAAGAGACAAGAGTTCTGGATCATGTTTCTGACCTATACGACATTCAACTCCCATCGGCAACTAGTCAACGTACAATTACTAGTTTCCACGAGATTAATGTTAGGGAGACTGAAGTACTTGAGAGAGAGGAACTCCTTGAAGGAGTTGCGCAGCCCAGTGAACAACTGATTAATGTTGCCTTGGACTCTACAACGAGTATAGCAGTGACTCGACAGCAAGATGCCTTCGAGCTGGAACAGGGTCTTAAGGTTCCCTCTATTCAGTCGGAGAAGGCCCGAATTATTTCTTCAGAGCTCCTTCGTTTGCCTCTATCAGAAGACACCAAGGAAGTCCTATCCACCAGAGACTTGCAAGATTTCGACGCAAGAACCAGCTTTGCGTCTCAGAGACTGGATCTTTTAAATGAAACTAAGTCCTCAGAAACCATAGTATATGACACGGTTTTAAAATCCGTAGACTCGGATCAACCGGATTCATTAGTCCCACAGCAGTCTGTAGTGGCTCACGAACATACATTGGTCACCGGAAACATAGTTTTTGATACAGCTCAACGTTTTGAGGACATGCCTTTGAACCAAAGAACGGCAACCAAAACCCAGGATAATCTTAGTCATTCGATAATTACCAGGGATCAAAGCTTACTGGAATCTGAGAAAAATCTTACAGAGGAAATTACCCCCCAACAAAGGGCAAAAATACTGGAAGATACTCAACCCCTGCTTGCAAAGGTCATTGACGAAGTCACTTCCTATGAAGCAACAGAGGAGGCTCAAAATGCGGACAAGCATCTTGCACAGAAAGCGGAACCAACTTATGAGCTTAGCCAGGTTCAAACAACAGAACTACAGCAAACTGTTGAAGCAGAGAAGGAATTTACAAGTCTTGAACAATCCTATGAAGTAGCAAAGTCTGATGAAACATTTTCGCGGCTTGGTTTACCTGTAACTACAAAAACACAAACTGTGGAGGGACTAGACGTTCTGTTAACATTACCAGGGGATGAGAAGACTGCTCAAATATCATTTGAGAAAGGACAACATGAAGTATCTATCAGTGAAATCTGCGGCATAGAGGAATCTGAAGATCTAATTAAACCTGACGTTGCTCCGGCTTCTGCTGCCGAATCCATCGATGTGATGTTTAAGGCCACTCCAGAGTCTCATGAGCAGCGAATTTTCCAAAAGGAGTCATTAATAATGCCAGTAGGCCCCGTGGAAACTAAAGCCAAGCCTACAGTAGATCTGCTTCATGGAACCACTATATCCGATGTGCTGACTTTGGAGTCCTCCTCACAAGTTAAAGGTGCTCAGGTTACTTCGCAGGAGGCCCTTCTCGAATTCGTCGTAGCAGCCGAGTCCAATAAAGTGCAGGTTCAAATGGAAAACATTGTCATGCAAAAAGAAGAGCTCTTTAAAAGCATAAAAGAGGAATACTTTGGAAAACCATTTATTGAAGGTACACAGAGAGAAACACTTATTACTGAAGTGGTCCCCGTAGAAAATCTGGTTAAGTTGGATTTACCGCAAGAGCCTACTACATTCCTTGCTAGCTCAACTCCCACTGATAAGCTCGTGCAGTCCCATATTGTGGAAACACAAGTACCTCTAGAACTGGAAGGTGAAACTCCACTTGTGCCGAGTAATATGGCTCAAGCTAAGTTGAATTCAGATGAAGTCAACGTGCACAAAACAGTTACTGAAGTAAGTGCCTACGAAATAACCAAGGAAATTCCCGATGTACCAGATCAAACTGTTTTGTTGGAAGTATCAAAGAATGATGACATTAACAGGGCTCATTTGACAACAATTCAATCGACATTCCTAAAAGAGGATACCCTTCCAGAACTAAAACCTCTGGGTGAAACAGCTCAAATGTCGAATATTGAATCGAAGTCTTTAGTCACCGAAGAGGTTTTCGAAATTAGTTCTATACAAGAAACATATGAGCTTCAAGTACCAGCCGAGAGCAATGCTAATGTTACTCGTCAATCTCTTCATGAAGCTGCATATGTAACCGAGCCATTAACTTACGAACAAACTCCAAACATTGCGTTGCAGCCAGATGAGCAGGTACACACATTGACCAGCTCTGTCGAAATGACCCGAAAGCCAGCGGAAATTTCAACAGTAAACATTTACGAAAATGTTGAGGGTCATGGTGACTTCAAGCCAAATAAGGCAAACCTATCATCAGATGCAGCTGTGCCCGCTGAGTTCAAGGTTTCGGTGGTAGAGGAGGTGGCTGTTATACCATCCTTGGGTAATTTTGAACCCGACATGCCCGAGCAGATTAATGCAATGCCAGAAACTGTCTTATACACGAACGTTCTGCACAGCGAACAGCTTCCTTGTGAAGCTGTTAGCACGTTGTCGGACGCCAGGCGGCAATCTACAGAACAAGCCAAGGTTCAACCATCTGGTGAGAGAGTTGCACCATTAATAAGCGAGCTACATGAGAAGGGAACTATTCAGAAATCTGAAGTGTTGCCAATTGACGAAAAACATGCGCTGCCTTCAATCACATCGCAGAGTACGTATCTCAATGAACTAACAGTCGTACACGAGCAGGCTAACTTACTAAGTGAGCAAGAACACATTTTACCAAAAATTGCAAACTTAAATTTTGAAACCAACACCACAGTAACAACAGAACAGTTAGACATATTCAGCACGACAGCAAGTCACTATTCTCCTGATACTAAAGACTCACTACAACCAACCCTTGTAGAAGGCACGTTCAAGAATGCTTTACAAACTACGCAATTTGTATCAGAATCTGCGCCTGACCTACCACAAGCGATGCTTGAAACTGCACACTATGAAACGACCGCACACGCAGAAGCACATTCCACTATCACTGAGTCACAAGCAGCAACATACATAGCAAAAGACGGCACTGATAGTAATCAGACACAGGATGTTATTGGGTTAGAGTATGTTGCAAAGAAGAGTTTAGTTAAAACGGTAAACAGAAAAAAGGGTAAGTATAAACATAGGTCTAACTTAAAAAGTTCAACAAAAAAGGCGTATTACTTTCACTACTACTCGACCCACCAACCCCAAAACACATATTACACAGAACAATGTAATTCCACAAAATCCATTAGAAACAATATACTAAAAACACAATTCTTTACACAGATACAGAACAAACCACAGACACAACACACACAAAACAAAAGACACCAACACAAAAACAAGAAACTCGTGAAACCGAAATCACAGAAGTCCCAGAGAGCGTGCAAATTATTGAACAAGTTGCTGAAGACGGCAAGCTACGAAAGAAAAAGATTCGAACTCGCGTAATCAAAAAAGTTAAAGGGGACAAGCAAGAGGTCACCAAGATCGAAACCGTCGAGGAAGATGACAAGCAACCCGAAACCACAGTCACTGTCGAAGAAGTTCCGGTCGAGGAAGAGAAACCAGAAGAAATCAAGGAACTTCCAGAGGAGGTTCGCGTCGTAGAGACCATTTCTGAAGACGGTAAGCCTAAGAAGAAGAAGATCCGCACTCGCGTTATCAAGAAGGTCAAGGGAGACAAACAAGAAGTCACCAAGATCGAAACCGTCGAGGAAGATGACAAGCAACCCGAAACCACAGTCACTGTCGAAGAAGTTCCGGTCGAGGAAGAGAAACCAGAAGAAATCAAGGAACTTCCAGAGGAGGTTCGCGTCGTTGAGACCATTTCTGAAGATGGCAAGCCTAAGAAGAAGAAGATCCGCACTCGCGTTATTAAGAAGGTCAAGGGAGACAAACAAGAAGTCACCAAGATCGAAACCGTCGAGGAAGATGACAAGCAACCCGAAACCACAGTCACTGTCGAAGAAGTTCCGGTGGAAGAAGAGCAGCCCGAAGAAATCAAGGAACTTCCAGAGGAGGTTCGCGTCGTAGAGACCATTTCTGAAGACGGTAAGCCTAAGAAGAAGAAGATCCGCACTCGCGTTATCAAGAAGGTTAAGGGAGACAAACAAGAAGTCACCAAGATCGAAACAGTAGAGGAAGATGACAAGCAACCCGAAACCACAGTCACTGTCGAAGAAGTTCCGGTCGAGGAAGAGAAACCAGAAGAAATCAAGGAACTTCCAGAGGAGGTTCGCGTCGTAGAGACCATTTCTGAAGACGGTAAGCCTAAGAAGAAGA